>DWEI01000235.1:0-24851 GCA_018245875.1 Mysoria ambigua | reverse complement strand
AGGTGTGCAGGTTTCCTCACGATGTTTTCCTTCACCATAATAGCAAGTGATATTTAAACTTAAAACGCACATTTTTTAAGAGGTGCGCGCCTGGGATTTAACCCGGTCTCCCGGAGTGAGAGGTCGAATTTCAAACCACTAGGCCATCACTGCCTATATCCTCTTGGAATAATCAGCGATAAAGCAATGTGTATATGGCTTTAGTATTAGTGTTTTAGAATTAATTACGCAACTTTAAATTCACTGCGTTCGCAAAATGATTTAGGTTCAGTGAACGTTACGCGGTAAAACCCACTAAATCACATCCCAAATCGTGCATTATACATAGATTTTGGGGATTTAGAGATAAGGTTCAAATAAATAATTGCTGTGGTAGGTACAACGTTTCTGTTTATATGTGAAACGCCTTTAGGGTTGTCAACCTTCACAAAAAAAATATTGTGAATATTTATTTGAATTTATTATTTATTAAACAATTTTAGTTTATGAACATAAGGAAGTCGTACTCCTTCCGTACGTACGTACGTACGGAAGGATGTACTCGTATCTATATGTATATCATATTTATATAATTATAAAGAGAGATCTAATTCAAAATTTTTTATCTTTCAAGTTAAGTGATTTTCTAAAGTTTTCCAAGTATTTTTTTTTAATTTTATATGTTTTGAAAATCTACAACTTTACCAAGTTGCATAATTAGTGAGAAAAACAAAGCTAGCGTGTGGTGACCCTACTCCCATAGAGCACATCCAAATACTCGGCGCCTCGTTGTATAATTTTAATGGTACGTTTTTCACACATGACGAAACCACGACACCACAAGCATATGTAATTTAAAATTAACACGTGTAAAATTGTAAACTTAATTGGAAGTTAACCAATTATATGATTGCATGTAAGGTACATGCTATAGTTAATTAGTATTTAGTTTTGTGTGAGACCGAATGTGTTTTGAATATAAGACAATTTTTTAAATATAAATACTGTTTTTTTTGCGTCAAAGTTAATTCTATTGCATAATGAACTGAAAGTATGAATCAAACTAATTTAACCAAATATAACGTCTGATTTAATATAGCTATATGAAGGGAGAACTCACAGTGTGACATCTGATTTTATACTAGACAGAGACTGAGCTGTTATAAATAGACGCTTGACAATATAAGTACATCGCAGATTTTAAATAACAATGTTATGTAATAATAATATTCATAGTCTCAAAATATATTATCACCTGTAACATTTAACAGGGACATATTTCAACATTTTACACTATTACAACCATTGTTCTAATACTGGTTACTATAATAATTAGTAGGTTTAACACCACACCAAACTGGGGAATGCGAGCTCCACGCGGTTCCTTGGTATCCGTCGCCGTGGCAGCGCGCGGCGCCCGGACGGCCCCCGTGCGGGTGGGCCGAGGAGAGTGCGCCGCGTAATTAATAAAACGCTAGGTGTCGAGTGCCCGATAATCCCCGCGCCACTCGTAAATCACCCGCGCTAATGACGCACGGCCCCGCGCACCTATGCGCCGCGCCGTACGTGTGTGTAAATATCCCGGGAGTTAAAAAAACTATAGTTTATCCCATCTATTATTTTTATCTCAGTGCCATTTGACAGTGTGTACGGCAATGCTGTACACAATGTACCGAGTGCACAATATAGCAGCATACACTGTCAAATAGTGCTGGCACTGATATAAAATAATGGATGCTTGTCATAGCAGTTTCACTGTGATGTCATAGCAATATACACTGTCAAAACAGCGCTAGTACACGCTAACGCTGTTTGTGAGCGTAATACTCTTTCGTGTTATATAGTTTTGTGTTGTACTTTCTTACTGTGAAGTGGCACTCGTGTCCAATTCATTTTCAACTGTCCGTAATTGTTTACATTCCACATCAGAAACTGCTACTTTGTAAAATATACAGTACAAAGGTGTTTATGTACAAATGACAGAAACTTTTTATATACGAATGATATACATGGTAAGGATTTAAACGTTATTCAATTTCCCGTATTTTCGCATTATTTCCAATTTCCGCATCTATCGTTCACGTGCTGAAATTATGATTATTAAATTTCACTTGCCATAAAACACCAGAACACGAATACTGTCGTTGAATGTGAATGAATTGAAACGTTTCGGTCATACGAACTTTATTAAGCACTGCTTCAGATGAATCCGTGCTCGGTCGCTGCGGAGGCTTATTACCAGTTCTCGCGTCCCGCACGGGCTGAGAGCTGCCAAAAAACCAATTAGCGGCGCAATTAGGAGATATTTCCTCGCCGTGTGTCTCCCCAGTCTCTTGTCTCCGTTCGAAACGTGCTCAATTGTCGGTCGGGCTTGTTCCGCGCGCTGGATACAGGTGTGCTGAGGAAATTCAGTTACTTATGTTTTCAGACTCGTATTTTGAAATATCACGGTTGAACGTTTTACTTTTAATTTTTATACCGTTCTATAATCTATATCAAAAATATATGATAATTTTTTATCATTTACTCATTTATATAAATATGAAGTGTGTCTTTGATAAACAGAGAATTTTGTTTCAAGTAAACAACTTGTTAAAATCAAACCATACAATGTATATACCACGATAGGAAATATCGGTCTCTATTTATCGACTTCGGTTATATGTTAATGAATAGATGGATTCTTAAAAACAGATTTAACTTTAAAACCATGAAGGTTTCATGCATTTTGATGGACCTGTGAAAATAATTAAACTTGGATAAAAACGACATGAAAATGCTAAAAAACTGGGAGGATTCAAATAAGTTCTCATTTTTACTATCCATGGAGGAGGTAGGAAGGAAAAACGGTGTTACATTTATTTCTTCAAAACCTATACATACATATATTTGTAAGATATTTGACGTCATTATGATTGATATTGGCACAGCGTCGCCTTCAGCCAAAACACGTTTTTGCGATGTCTCATATTTTAACGATACAAAACCAAAATTCCCGTTAATATTTCTCCATCTTAAAAATCCAATTCAGTTCCAATTCTCTCACAAAAGAGCCACTTAGTTTTAAGCCCACTAAACGAGCGAGACGGGAACATAGCGAAACGTACACGCGAGACAGTGACGTCAAACGCGAACGGCAAACGGAAATTGGATTCTTCCTCTTTATAAACGGAATATATCATGCGCCGAAATAATAATACTGAGTTTTCGCAGTTTTTTTTCTTTCTTTTCAAAACAAAATTCTTGCGTGAATTTATGGCGTGTTGAAAATTGGTTGTCATTTAAAATGAAACTTTATGGCGGTGTTACAAGGTCGTTTTCGCCCAGCTCATGTCATACCTTGATAATGTAGCGATTGTGTTAGTGATGCCTTCTGCTCGGGAAATCTTCGTAACGCTTTATAACTGGCCTTTCCTTTATCCAAACGTCTAGCTACGTTTTCTATTTGCACTGTTGCATTGTGTAAAATTTTCTGTCTCATCCACCGCTTGCAATACTTGCGTTACTTTTTAATGCGTCATTTCACGTTTCATATCAAAATCATTGTATTGACTGTAATATAGAGAACATTACATTTTTAATCCACATCATTACTGAGTTCGGTATTTCTATAATTTACTGTTACATTCATTTCTATTATTATCATTTGTTTAAAAGACCATTTCTATTCTCGTAATGTGTTTTATCGTTAAATTCGGAAAATTTTTCTCATAATGAAAGATAGAGTTACAATTTAGATGGGAACAAGAAATTCGAGAGAAGTTTTAAAATTATAGTTTATGATTTCGTTACACGTAATTCTTAATGTTTTCTTCGTCATGAACTCAGAAACTGACTTAACTCTCTCTGCATATTTTATGACGAACATGTTGTTCTGTCTTACATCGACCACTAAAACCACTACAGCTGCGAGCCCCTGATAAGCGTTTCGTGTTCCGTTAGTATCAGAGGGGATGATGGTGGTTGGGGGTTCTAATTACCCCCAACTATACAACTTTAATTCCCACGAAACCCCCAAAATGTGGAACGCACGAGATGATATTGTAATGAACTGCTAGTTATGTAAATTTCCCAAGACTTACATGGATTTCGTCTCGCGTGTGGCTCGAGTCTTTCCATTATACACTGATTTGAAGACTATAATGTGCAAACTGACAGACAGTAAACCACTGTATAATCCCACTGCGCCTTAATTTTTAATCAATGAACAGTACGTTTTCACAGTTTTTAATTTTAGAATGATGGCCTGTTTGAATCTGGCCAGATTTCCATTGCATGCTCTGTAAGGAATTGTGTTAAAATTGACACAATCCAAAAATTTTTGTTCATTTTTGACACGGAAAATTTTATCCACCAACCGGAATAAGATCGCGAGGACATTGTTAAATAACGTCAATGTTTCTGGATGTATTATGTATGTAAAATTTCCGTAGTTCATGTACACTTTTCCATTACGTCGCTCTTAATGTAGATCAACCCAACTCTCCACTTGATACTTCTCTGAGGTTAAACAGTGCCCTTGTGCTTGCACTAGAACCTCCATTGTGTAGACATGTCATATACTATGCACCTCTCGAAACCCACATGCAAATTAATTTATTCCTTATCAGCGTCACATTAGAGTTGAAATTCCAATAAATGACTACTCGTAGGGTTTTGAAGTCAACGATTCAGTCACTCAGTCAACCCTTTGATGTTAAGAACGTTCTTTAAGTTACCACCCCTTTACACGACCCATATATAAAAAGGCACGTTGCGTTTTGCGATGCGTGTAAAGGGTGGAAGGGTTGAGACTTAAACTTTCGTTGTAATCCCACTGCTGGGGTTTTCTTTGTGGTCCAGCAACGTTGAGATCCATGCAGAATTTCCTTCAAGACACAAAGAGTATCAAAATGTCCGTGATAGCTATTTTCTATCAATATTATAATAGCGAAGAGAACTCCAATTGTGGTTGCTTATTATTTTGTATACGAGTAAAACACTGAATCGATTTTAATAAAATTAAATATGGGAATAATTCAAACTATGAGGAAATATTGTTGTAATAATGGTTTTTATAGAAAATTATCTGTTTTAAAGGAAAAAGGACTTGTTTATTATATTAAATAAAACACGTAAGACTTATTAAACAGTAGCTGAAATTTTAACCGCATAAAAACTAATCGCAAATCAACGCTGTGGAAAATACACTAATCTTCTATATCTCCTTTATTATTTATTATTCATTTTTTCAATCGATGTTACCAATAACATGCCGCGTTCAAAGAACAAGAACGTCCCTTGAGTAAAGGAACAGCTCGCAGCGAACTAGCCGGTCTTTGTTTTTCAGCCACAGTTTCTATAAGAACCAAATCACAAACTTCCCGATGTGGCCGTTATAAAGAGACCACAACGTACTTTGAGCTGTTTGTATTTTCAATCGTCGCTATCGTTCTTTCAGTTCAGTTTACGTAAAAGTATTTGCGTTGATGGGTGGATGTTTTTGGATAGTTTGCAAGTGTTTTCCCGCTCTAAGCCCGGGCCATTAAACACTTTTCTCCAATCTATGGAATGAACTAGGAAATTTCATGTACATAAGGGTATACTCGTCCATTAAGTTTTTGGAAACCCCGAGGCGAGGTATATGCGTTATATTTCTACCCGCGACCAACATTTGTGTTACGAAAACGAGCATTAGTTTTGAGTCTGAGTGTACAATTATCTACATATAGATTGATATACAAATACATGGAAATTACTCTTTACCCTCTGGCTACCACAGTACAGTTCCCGCCTTGTTTGGATCTAGATGTCTAGGTATTAGTTATCCTTGTATGTTACTCTACTATTGTTAACTCACATTTCCGTCAGAAGTATGGAAAAGGTAAACATACTCCCCTATTATTCAGTACTGTGCAACCGACCGTGTGACGCTAACGGTACTGGAACTTATCGAACATTCTAGACGTACCTACTCGTAACAAGCGAAATAAATCACGCTGAAATCACACCGGGCTTTCGGCGTTCCGTAAACGAAAATGAAACGCCCTCAGAAGAGAACGCCTGATGACGATTTCTCTCTAGTCCGATAATCTGTCCGCGAAAACACATAAATAACCCGAATTCGCGAATTTTGGAAGGAACGAGACGGTAAGGTTATACGCAAACAGGTTCACTCAAGGACGCAACATCAAGAAAGCAGGGAACCGGCTCGCAGGATTTATAGGACTCTAGTGAAAACAATCTGAATTATCGCCTCGAGATTTATTAGGTGCCAGGTGGCCGCTCCGACTGAATAAAAGTGAAACTATAAATAATTCACGGGCGCCCGCTAAATATTTTATTTGTTATCTACTATACCCAACGCCCGCTGGAAGGTTTCTTGGCCACGGTTGAAAAATTATTACACATACCTATTGTGTTCATACGATATATGTATATGTGCAAAGGATTTGAATTGGGTCGTTTTGCCGCGAGCGGTAAAATTGTAGAAAAACTGACATTTTTAAAATATTAAATGGAATTGTATTCTGTGTTTATTAACAACCTGTTCCTCTACATAACGACATATATGTATATTCGTATTTGGAGGCCCGATACACGGCAATAGTTTAGCCACATATTCCACAGTGGGACATAAGCATAGCCGGTGAAACGTGAGAGTGTACTACATTCCTCCGCCTACCTCTTTGGAGATTACCGGCGTGATATTACGTTTGTTTCTATATAACATGTACGCGGTAAATTGCTTAAATAATTGACGATTTACATTTAGTTAATACAGATACATTTCAGACATTATATTAAGATGTTAGCTTTACACATCACTAGTAATCGGCAAAGCTAAGCTATGTTAAGTCAGTGATATATTTCCAAAAGACCTTTTGTTCTTCGCTACACAATATAAGCCCAGTATCTCGTACCATGCTTGGATTACAGCCAATGATCTTTGTCGGATGCCTCCACAGCGGGTTAAAATTTTCCTACATTCAGATTAACCAGTTATTGACAGTACTTCACATTGAGTCAAAGCACGTGCGTTAAACTCAACATGACCTTGAGATTTAGTTAAGTTTTACATGTATTATTGACAAATCATATCTTAGTTTGTAATATAATACAAACATAAATATACGCATAGCCCTCTTACACGCGATCAGCTGTTTTAAGTTAAGTTTTTGTCCTTTTTTTTCTATACATTACTGGTAAATCGTAGGAATGTTCTGCATTTCTCTGCCTACCCCTGCGGGAATTAGAGGCGTGAAGTTACGTTTTTCTCTTTCCAAAGTTATTCCCGTAAAAGGATATCAACTGTATCGATATTCGCTTTATTTAAAAGTACGCCGAGAGTTACTGAGACTTTATTCTCTCGGTCTGCCGCACGCTGTTGGGTCAACGTAATATTACGTGTATTAACGGATATTTTGATTACATTAATGAATGAATTATTATATTTTAATTACATTAATGAATGCCTCTTAAGGTATATTCTGTATAGTATCTATGTATGTTTATGAGCACTCAATTTCTCAACCTAGACTATAACAGATTGGCAGTTTGACCGTACACAATGGATAATTAATCATTTGTAGTTTGAATTTTGTATACGAAACAACAAGTCTAAACACTCGTTTATTTAAAAAAAATTGAAGCAGCTGAATATTTTATGTGCACTGAACAAAAATAAACGGAAACATTTATAATATGTAGTTTCGTATATTTCCGCAAGTTAGTACTTGGCAATGGTTAATGTTTTAATACTCGGAAACATACATTTCCGATTCCAGGAAGGAATGTTGAGCTCAGTATTAAAACGATTCTCCGAATGGTTGCTTTATTATTTATGTACATAAGTGGCTTCCTGTGCTTCTATGTTGCTAAGCTTCAGGAAAACTCATAAATCTGTAAGGTACGAAGCATAGGCCGAAATGTTTAAGCATTTACCCATTACAATTAAACATACATTGTGTTTACATTATTATAAATAATATTAAAAATTCCATTCTATTGCTTTCACCTAACGTAATATAACGCCTGGAATCCCCGAAGAGGGAAACAAATAAATTTCACTACACTCTCTGCCGTTTCCCACTATGCAATAGATGGTGACTCTATTGCGAGCCATACGTCTGTCGCCCACACAACCTCCGAGCCACTACCAGACATTTCAATTTTAAAATCTAAGGTAGGGAAATTAAATAGTATTTGATCCTATTCGGGATTTGAATCATCATCGTCATCATTAGACATCAACTTTTAGTAACTGGACTCACCGGGACTGACAGTCCAATCCCGTCAATCCCGTTCGAGATAGACTACAGACGTCCATGAGCGGCAAAAACTTTTGTGTGCTGCCTGCCCGCTGTTATCCTTCTAATAACATTAAGTAAATGCGCAAACATAAGACTACGGCCTTAACCCTCTCATTCCGAGAGGAGACCTATGGGTCTCCTCTCGGAATATGTTCCATCAGTGGAACAATAGAAGTGAAATATGTTCCAGCAGTGGAATAATAGAAGGGTCGATATCGAAGATGGACAGTACCCAAATTCGAATTTCTATACTGTCAGTGTTAGCCCAGTAGTTTGAAATTCAGCGTATCACTCCGAAAGCTCGGGTAAAATCTTTGAAATGTGCGTTTTAGGTTTAATTATCACTTTATATGACAGTGAAGGAAAACATCAAGAAACTTACTCTCACCCTAGGGTTCTGAAACAAAATTGTCCTCTAAGTCTATCAACTCGCACGTGACCAGCATGTCTCCCCGCGTCCTTAACCCTCCCGTTCTGAGAAGAGACGCTCCTTCCAATAGTGGAACTATAAAAGAACTGGTAAAAAATACTGTCTATGTTAATTTTCATTCAACAAAATTGTCTCCAGACCAATCTATTCACATAACAATGAAGCCCGAGCAAACGTCTCCCGTCCAGACCAGTACATCTTTAGCACGTCAACCGTCTCCCCGGCCTGTCATATTGACCATGAAGTTTGGCGGCGCGGTCGTCGGTAAATCACGCCGCGGCAGACACGACTGCTCCGACGCCCGCGACGCACAGTTATTAACTGACGACGCGCCGGCCACCGCTCGGCCGTCGCCGCGATTAAGGACTCCGGCGGACACTTGCTCATAACAATATATTGACACGTAGAGTTGGAAACATTAATTATACCGTAGATAAGCATGAAGATATTATCGTGAGGATACTTGCAGTCTTTCACTTAACAGACATCAACCTCGTGGCAGTTCGTAGGCGTAGGACGTGAGCAGACCTGCTGACCGTAGGACCTAGTCAACCTTTCGAGTTACTCACAGTGTTGTTTAATGCATGTGAAGTCTGCCTATGGCATTTCGGCAGCGGCACACCTATATGGTCCCTTTCATTCTGAAAAGAAATTCCAAAGTGTAAAGAAAAAAAAATTATGAAGCTGACAGGAAGGCTTTAAAACGAGAAAGCTCTGCCACCTGTCTCTATCACTGGCTTATGTCTTCTAGCACTGACTCTCTCTTAATTCAAGAAACTGGCCTTAAAATTGATTAGTCATATATCATTAATATACAAACACTTAATACATTGTTTCAATACAATAACAAAGAAATTTACTAAAATATTTTTCTAAGTAAATGTAAATAAAATATACAAAAGGTGTCGTTTCGCTTGTTTTTTGTTTATGCTTCGTCACGAATTCATTTAACATTACAAGTACCCACACAAACAGAAGGTACATTCAAACTTTTATTTAAATAGATACATGTGAAAGGATTCTGAAACGTTGTCGGGTTGGCATATAAAAGAACTTTCCCGTCCGCCATCTGAGACCTTATTAGAAGACATTTCCCTAAAACCCCGTAACGCGGGCCCTAACCTCGGCTCTCTCTTTACTCAGTGGATTAAATCCCCATAAAATGCATCGGCGTTAAAGCACACGTCATTTCACGTATATGGTTGGACCGTATGGCTATAAATATTTAAAGGCGACCCTCAAACACCACGCGCGTCGCCAGCGCAGACCTGGCGAGAGTAAATTTTACCATAGCAATTTGAAAATTACTACAAACAAGGCATATATTTCATACGTTACTTTGAAAGTATATTATGAATAAATATATAAAGAAAGTATATTATGAATAAATATATAAAAAATATATAAAGAAAATATTGACTTTTACAAAAATATTATATTACCATTTATAGGAATACATTTTTTTTTTCATATTTTATTTCTCTATGGCAACAAATTGATAGGAACACATTTTTTTTCATATTTTATTTCTCTATGGCAACAAATTGATAGGAATACATTTTTTTTTTCATATTTTACTTCTCTATGGCAACAAATATATTGAAATGGTACAGTGCATCAACGTCTGATCATGCACACGAAGCTCATTGCATAGACAGATTACTGGTACAAATTACACTGACTGCTGGGCCGCTCGTGGCCTTGATTCCCATCCAGAACAAATATTCGTATTACGACCGCCACTGTTTCTTCATTTGTATGGATGTATTTAGGATCTTACATATGCAAGTCTATCAGCTTTTTTATTACAATAGTATACGGTCCATCTAGTTACATAACTAAAGTACAAATACGATGAACAATAAAATAAGCGAAATAATGAAACGTAGAACGTTATACGCCGTCAATGAAACGAACGCTTCGGGGTGCGAGCAGAAAGGAGAGGGAGGGCCCGATTGGCGGGCATTTAACATGTATCGCAGGAAATTGGCGCGAACGGCGCTGCATCGCGATCCGACCCTCACACCGACGCCGTCATTATTAGTCCCCGGTTTATAGTTGCGGAACTGGAATGTAGGCTCGGGAGTGTTGGAACTCCGCGCCGTCGGGCAACCACTTTGTGACTAAATGGAAAGTTTATTGAAAGGTAATATGTATGAACGTATACGTACCGGTTTACCGGCACTATGTTCGTTTTGTTTCTGCTTTCGTTTTATGTCTTTTTATATTAACCCAGGTATGTCTAGGATTAATCTATGGCTTAAAGATCTAACCAATGGCTAGTTATAGAAAAGTAGAGTACTCAAACTCGTGTAAATAATTGTGCAATCAGTTACAGAACATTTTTATTTGTTTTTACATAAATAGTTAAAGACATTACAATGTGTGTTGCGCAACATTTGCTTCGTACTACAAGTATGTGCGGCAGTTGCGCTGTCGAAATGATTTTAATGTTACGAAGCTCCTTTATTCAGCAGCCGCATATGAGCTAACAAAATTTCACATTCAATAAAGTGCCCGGACGCCACAAAGCACTCCGGCGCTGTCGCCAATACAATATTTCGTTCCAGGATTTATTTCCACCAGAAATTGAACAGCCGAGCGCGACGCCGCCACCGTTAAAATATATTAACGTTTTAAATTCAAACTCGGGCGGCGCGCGCTCGGCCGAAATTGAATAAATATTTTGTCGTATTTGTTTCAATTATATCATATGATTTACTGTTGCCTTTCATATTTATTACTATGTCGTGTACATATGTCAGACGCTAATACTTTCATCCACAAAATACCAACTCTCAACCCGTATTTTACACTTAGACGCTAAATGACCAATAATTCTCATTGCTCATAGCTCGTTTTGGCTATAGAGGGAGCCTATTGTCTAAATTGTATACATCGAATATCTACAGCTACGGTTGTGAGTTGATGATTTAGTCACGCTACATCAGGTATATAAAAGCGTTACATAAAGTAGGTATATACACGCGTTGTTACATTTAAGTATATAAAAGCGTTCGCTTCTCCAATCCATTCCTTCTCAGACTTTTAATCCTTGTCTAAGACATATTAATGTCAGTTCTTAATTCGTTTAACACTCTGACTGGGCCAATTTTTTACCGCTGTCGTTAATTAAGGCGGGGCGTTGTGTAGGTATGTCGTGGGTACACAGTTTTGGTCCAAGAGCCCCGCCTCAATATTTCATATTAATGACCAAGATCGGCTGTGCCGAGGCTGAATTAATGGGACAAGTTAGTGCAACAATGCTCAGGTGTCGGTGGCCGCGTAGATTTTATTTACATTTATTATGGGGCGAAGGATCAAAAGAATGCAAAATTAAGTAGTACGAACTAAAATTTGCAGTCGATTGTCTCGTTAGCTGAATGGGTTGGAAACGCGGCTGCTTATCGAGAAGTCTCCGGTTCGATTCTCAGGTCTTGTAATACTGGGTTGTTTTAATTTCAAATGCCTAGTAGTAGTAGTACGTAGTCTGGATTTGTGCCCGGTGTGTGGCAGAAGGCACACCACGTAATCGATGATTGGACTATAATTTAACAGGCAAAACGTGGAAATGTACACTACACTGTCTCCCTCTTCGTGCATTACATGCATGATGTTACCATTTTTTATACCAGTAAGAAGTGGTGCTTTTCATTCGCTTTGATTACTACGCACATACAATATTTATCTTCATGTTTAAAAAAATCATTCATAATGCCCTAGGTATGAATGCGTCGTTTGAGATCTTACAACTGAATCGGTTTTTGATAATGCGTATTCAATTTCGCGTAATAATATTGAAAACTCATGAACATTCTCCAAATATGTAACAGCGGTCTTTATTTTCTATGTTATTGGGACACAGGTATACTTCTACATAACTTAAATTAAATAGCGATTTGTTGGACGGAACAAACAAAAAACTCCTTTATCGTCCAAACTTTCCCCAGTTTCCTGAACTTGGCGCAAGATTGGGGTATTGATGGACTTCCCCTTTAAGGGACGAACGCTCTGACCTCTTTTAGACTGATACAAAATAAATAGTGGAACATAATTGTTAAGCCACGATAATTTCCACCGTTTCTACTGCGAATAAATTATTAACAAAGCATTTTTTTTGGTTTATACCTGTATAATGACGACTGTCTGAGACCTCAGTCCCAACTTTGCACTAACTTCAGGCATACATATACAAACTGGACCAATATATAGTAAGGTATTTATTCTTGAGGACCTATTAATACTTACTGATAGTTTTAATAGTCGTGCCTGGTGTATGGCAATAGGCTTACCACCTATTGAATAGTGGCAGGTAAACGTACGTTGTGAATCGTGCGAGTGTGCTACACTCTTCTGTTTACCACTCCGGGGATTACAGGCGTGAAGCAACATTACGTAGTTCTATTAGAAACAAATACTACCAGAACAACTATTATTAAAACATCTATTTCCACAGTTCTGTTAGAAGTTGATTGCAGAGGTCCAAGGAATGTCGCGACCACACGTGATTTCTCTCAGATTATTCATCACTTTCTTTAAAAATGTAACAAACACTTATACATCTTTTTAATCATTATGAAGAAATGTAATAACCTTTAGGTGCGTTATAAAATTAAATGTATCAATAAAATCACCTAATTTTCTTTCGCATAAATTTTAATTTAATTTACATGATAATATTTCGGTGTATTGGCGGAAGAATTGGTTATATTAAAATATTTCATGCTACTCGAAACCGTTCAATATTATAATTATAAAAGTACAAGTTGGAATAAAATTTTCTCTGTTGCTATGAAGATAAATTAACATTTTAATGTCTACTTATAAATAGCCGTCTACCTAATGAACCTGCGTTGCTTCGATGCGATTAATTCTTAAGTACGCCGAACAAATTGAAATTCCTTTAGATGTTCACCAAATTACTTTTCGATTCGCTGAAAACGATTCGGCTAAACGATTCGTCACTTCTCTCAGAGTGCTCCTGTTTGTTTAATTAAGCTTGAACGTCTTATCATCATCGACATCATCAACCGAATCAGTAGTGTTAAGGGCTTACAAATAGATTATACAATGTTACTTACAGATTTCAGTGTAAGTATTTTATATTGGCTCTTGATGTTCGAATCCTGTTTGAACTTTGCCGTGACTTAACGGTATATCATATATCTTACAGTAATATTTCACGGTTATCCTCCAAAACACCAAGGCACAGAATAGAGCAACAACATAAATATCTCAAAAGCGGTGCCACAAACAAAAATAAATCCAGCGTCGTCCAATTTATGCTTCAAATGGATGCTGTTAGCGGAACGACATCTAAAGATGGAAGACCAACGTATGATGGATATCATTTCCTCGCACAACAAAAAGCAGATCCTCTCGAATCAAATTTCCATCGGAGCTTATCTGCGAACAACCTTGCGAGCGACGTGAGTGCTGCCGTAATCCGTGAGTGGGAGAGGAGACGCGAAAAAAGCAAACACCATCCGTCCGTGCAGCGCAGATTGTGCGCGCGGTTCATTTCGACGCGATGCGATTCCAAGTATTGATAAATACGTAAGCGTAGTTGTCTCGGTAATGCGTGTAAGCGTGGATCGCGAGCTCTCGGCGCGACACACACCTCGCTTCGCGTCTTCCGTTAACGGTTAAGTGATTGTTTGCAGACGACAAATTGAATTTCAATACTTTATGTTTGACGTTCTCGGCTGAGGCTCAGGCCAGGCAGAAAATTGTGTTGTAAGCGAAATTGGACATCATTTATTCCATTACATGCTTTATTGTCTGTATTGTTAAAACATATGGTTTTTAGATTTAGTTTCTTCAATTCTAATGTAATTTTAATAATCAATCTAAAACCTATGTTATATAACCATTGTCGTTACTATCGCCGCCATCATTTTCCACACTTTCACACACACACACCCAGCAACTATTCGAAATTTTAGCTAGAAAGTCTAAATTATAATAAAATCCAATAGTACCCCATTGATCGCGATTTAAGGCCTGGAGCTGTCGATCAGCAGTCGCGTTTACAACCAAGCGATCAAAGAGGCAGGCAATTTTAGCGCAGACAAAGTTCAAGTCTCCTTTACATACATGATAATAAAGTAGATATGCTCAGATTGTTTTAAACGTAAAATGTAGAATTCAAAGACACTGCAGGGTTCCCCGCTGACCTGTAACATCGTACTGCATCTAGACTGGGAAATGCAAAGATTTTAAATGTATGCATAGCACCTCCCACCCCGAGTGCGGTTCACGGCTCGCTGGTCAAATCGGTCAAGGCAATTTCGATACATCGAACGCTGCTCCGGGCGAAGATTCTCGTGGCATCGCCAACTCGCGTCCAACAGGTCGTGACAAAATATGATAACGTGATCTAAATTTCATCCGACGTTCCCTGAGAGCGAAATGCCGTCTCGCTGCGTCAGTGCACTACAGATCCGATAGTTTTCAACTAGATTTATTTATACCCAGATTAGACTTCAAGTTCACTTTCGAGGCGAAAGCTATTAACAATCAACTTTATTAAATGTAACTGGAAATGTTCAGTACATTGAATGCTTGATACGATTCTAATATAGCTGTATTATTTGCCACCAATTATGATATTCGTCAATTTGTATAAACTGAGGAAATCTTTTATGATAAGGGCTTTCCTGCTATTTATAATCTGTAATACAAACTTTTGTAAAGCCATCGTATTATGTAAAACCACGGACCGGTGGAATAGAACATACCAGCAACTTTAAGACTGCTGTTCACTATTAATCAACTATCAAGCCATTATTAGGTCATTGTAGATCGAATGGAGGATTCTAGAACGTTACGCAATTACACTAGCTCTCCCATTAGCCAATGGCCATTGTTTTGTTACAGATGAGGTGGACGTGATTGGGTACACGTCGAACCAGAGCGACAGCGAGTCGCTGGTGTCCGGCCACAGCGGCGACAGCGGGGTGGGGGTGGCGCGCGGGCGGCGGGCGCGGCGCGCGCAGCCCGCGCGCTCCCGCCGCTCGCCGCGCTGCACGAGGGTCTAGGTGCGGCGTTCGACGGTAGCGCGGCGCGTCACAGTTCAACGCCACCCGCATAATACCAACTTTATTCCACTCTAAGTTACTCCGTTCCCATATTGCTCGATTGAAGCAAAAATGTAATGAAACACCACGATTTAAAGGTCATACATTTGCATTGAATGTACACAGAGGATAGAAATAGTGCAGCATATATGAGCCGAGCTGTTGATCAGTAATTACTGTATTGTTTAAAATAAACTGTTCGTCGTAAAAGTAAATTGCAACGTAGTGTGTTTGCCGGTTGCAGGTGGGCGGTGCGCGGCGCGAGCGCGGTGCGTACGCGCGCCCTGTCGCTGTTCCACTAACATCGTTGTAAACAAAAGTAGGACATTCTGTTGTATTGTACATTCTACTGTACTAAGGCGATTGTGACTGAGAGTGGGGGACCCGTCCCGCGAGCGACCGGCCACGCCGCGCCCGCGCCGTACGCACACACATACACACACACACAACATACACACAACCTACACACACACATACACTCACTCACTCACAACATACACATGCACAGTACAGACAAATAAAACACAAGGCAGATACACACACACAATCATATACACACACAACACACAACCACGCAGACACACACATTATACAAACTTCTACGCGTACTCGCGAGCAACACATTCATACAAACACACACATCACACCACAACACCTCCGCGAACCATTACCGAGTACAAAATTGCCAAAAATTTATATATTCAAAGTTTTTTTTCCTTCTTTCTTTTCATTTGTCGTCAGCCAATATAAAATTTTTGCAGTTTCGGATTTACAAATATCACAATTGTTTCCATACTTGTGGTTTAAAAAAATAGTAACAGATGTATACACTCTTAATGTATTATCATATCTACATTATCACAATGATTTATTCATCACAGATATTTAATTATATTGTCTATTAAACGTTTTAATATTCTCTCGTACAAAATTGTAACTCCTTTCATATGCCAGTAATCATTTGGAGAATAGACAACGTTTTCAAAATACAGCTCTGCATCACAGATAACGTAAATTAAATTTACTGCTCCTAAATCGTGATGATAAATTTATTTACAAAAACAAGAGCGACATTTTTCTATATGGTTACTGGTATAAATATATCTAATTCAAAATATTCTTTTAATATTATGAAGTTATAATTAAAATTATTATTATTATTATTTTATATGTTATGCTTTTCTGTAAAACGTAACGATCGGAAAATGCGTTGAAACATTCTTCTTGGTACTTATTGTTGACAATTACCACAAAGAGACAAATAAAAAAGATGTCGCTTCACACAGCGAATGTTGTATAGATAAATATCAATTTTATATTTTGTATATAATTATTTTTTTCTTGTATAAATTAATCAAATAGAATTAGATCTGTGAATGTTGGGCGGTAAAATCGCCGCCAAATTCTAAATTTTTTTGGGTTCGTTCAAGTAGACAACCCACAAAAAATATTTTAATTAAGTTTTAACACGACACATTACAATTGGTGTACTAAAATGGTTATGAGATAAAATTTAGAAATGCGACGAATACATTCACGCGCGATGTCGCCGGATTCACATCTCGTGTGGCGTGACGCTCTTAGCGCGGGCCAAGCTATTTTGACTTTTATTACTTTCTTCTTGTCAACTAAAATAGCATGGGATTTCGAATGCGCGCGTCCAACATCGCTAACTAACATCGTATTGTTAAGTATTAATATTGAATGTTAATGATCTCACTTCATTGTCACGCGCCTTGTGTTGTTGTTGTGTCATTTTCCTGCGAAAAAAGCTGTTTACCTACATTGTTTTATATGTAGGTAGCGAACATCAGTACGTAAAATGCCTATTCTTATATAAAATTTAATAAAAAAATATTTAATATTTTTATATTTCCGATCAGTCATATTTGTCTCAAAAATTAGATTAAGTAAATTATAACTAAATTATTATTTTATTTAAATGTATATAGTTATTGAATTAATTGACAAATTTAATTGTGTATTATATTTTTTTTATTTCTAATAAGTTAAGAATATTAAAATCAGAAATTTTATTATTTACAGCTAAATATAGAGAAATGACACAACATCATTACCTTATATTTTAATTTATGTGGACACACACGTACCAAAAAAAAACTAAATGTTTATATATAGTATGAAGAGCTGAACAGACAATACGCAATGTCGATGCAAGCGATCGGTAGGGGACATCTAGGAGAGGACACAATATATTTTTGTTATGACTATTGTATCTTGTAATAATAAATTGTTGATTCATTTTAACGTGCGACTGGTTTTACTGTGTTTATATAATATAATGATTCGGTGGCAAGTAGCTCGGTGGGTCACGTGCTCGACTCAAATCTCACCCTTGTCCGGCCCACGAGTGTTCCGTGTATATTTTATTTCTAATATTATATTCTTAAAGCGTTATTGTAAATTGTTTTAGGTATGGATGTGTACGATAAGAATAGATGTAAAGGTATCATTTTGTAAGTGTATTCATTATAGAAATGACAGTCTGATCTCTTAAGGTAACGCGTTCACGGCGGTGACGTCACTCTGCAGCCGTTCGCCTCAATACGCGCCAATGTCAATATGACATTTATTACGAGCATTATCATTTTTTGAATGGCAACACCGGATTCATCTTTCTGTGACAAGACTTAGTTTAATAATAACGATTTAATATTCTTAAATGTAACAGTTGATTCATTTCAATATTGCAAGTTGGTTGTAAACAACATATATATATATATTTATATTTATTTCCTCGGTTCCAATAAAAGTAGCAATGTTATGAAGGCACTACGTAAAGATTACTACAACATTAATAAAAAACCGAATTGGTGAACGAAATTTCAAAATTATGCGAAAACAACGAAAAATATTTTTAAACCGGTACGTAATAATGTATAATTTGGATGAACGCCTGTCTTGTAACATTGGTAAGCTTGAGTCCGAACGGTCGCAGCGTCGGCGCCCGAAGCTCACGTCGGCCGCTAGCGGCGACGTGCTGGCGGCGTTCGCGGTCAGCTCCGGAATGGGTTACGTTACTGTCAAGTCGCAGGCCAGTATATTTGTATCCAGACTAGTAGCTACGGTCGACTAATGTAACCGATTTTAGAGTCCAACCGAACCAACGGAGCTCAACGCCTCTGTCAAATCCTGCCTAAACTATGTCAACAAGAAAATGATTATTTATCTTTTGGAAATTATTTATATGTATCACAAAAATTTTATTCTATTTATTTTACGAAGTGCTTTGTCGATAATTGTTTTTATATGTTCCACCGTGCCAGTGTTCCGCTTCGACATCACCGCATGCCCGCGGCGACACTAGCGCCGCCGCTCGAGGCGTCGTCTACCGACAATCGGCGTAGTTTTAAGTACCTGTAGATGAACTTTGGCAACGGCCACTCGCGCTCCACACGCGGGCGACAGTGGACGGGCGCAAGCGGCGACGGGGACGCTTCAAGAGTACAAATTCTGTATAAGCCCCTACTTGAGTGTTAATCCTAAACTATAATATTAAACACGAAACAGGGAGGATGGTCGGAGCGAGTGTGGTGCACGCAGCGTGCGCAGTCGACGGGTCGGTCACGTCTGCCTTCGGTGTCGTCTCTCCTTGACCGAATACTGTCTGTATCCTATTGCTACAGTGATTATGATTTGCTATCTTCCGACTGTACCCTCTCCCGTAGGTGTGCCGCGCGGGGCGCGAGGCACTGTAACGATAGGGTATCGCAGCGGGCGCGCTCGGCGCGAACAGATGTGTTATGTAAGTAAGGGCGCGCACGCGCGGCCGCGCGCCGCCCGCTCGCTGCGCTCCGCTCGTTCGCTGTAAATTAAAATTAGTCCGGCATTGTACAAAAGTATCACAGATTGTAAATATTTGGAGTCGAAATTTTTATACAGATTATTTCATAAATATATTGTGCGGGCGAGCCGGCGGGCGGCGGCGCGCGCTCGCGGGCCCGGTCGGATCCGGGCTCCTTGTTCATTTTGTGTGCTGTTGAATAAGGAGCCGGCGCGGATGCGTCCGGGCCGCGGCGGCGCAGCCTCGGTGTCTCTGTAGATGACTATCTGCTGATAACGTTTGGCAGCATTATTCAATGTAATTGACGAACTTGCACATATAATTTACTATATGTAAAAAAGTTATAGAATTAATTTAATAAAATTATAAATAAAACTCAATTCGTATTATTTACACCTTCCACTCTCATCCTTATTCCTTACGTTCATCGAGGTACAAATAAAAAAGTTATTATTATTTATGAAAAAAAAAACAGGTTGTTGATATTAAATAAGAGCCCTTATTTATGATCAAATATTTGTTTATTACTATACATTCGACGAATAGAAACATCGACCAGCGACCAGAACAATGCACATTAAAATATAATACAGAAAAAGTGACAAGAAACTGTCATACAATGAATCTCCAAGATCAAATTGTCTATGACAACAACAATAGACAAGAAAAACAATTATAGAGATTTCACCAAACATGAATGTAAATTCATATATTACTTACGTTTACCAATATTCTGTAAAGACAATTATCTTTATTCATCTTTTACAAAAACACCTTTGTTATTGGTTACACACTAGTTTCATATATTAAAAATATAAAATGAAATATAACATAGAAATTCGCAAATTGTAAATACGATATTTGGGACGCAAAAACTTTTAAATACGCGATAGATTTTTTAAAACCAGCTATCAGGGCTTCAAGATACAAAATAACAAATAAAATACTGTTATTGAGGAGCAATATTATTGATCCCATTTCATGTTTGACAAATCCAATAACTAAAAATGAGTATGTATATTACAAAATACATCAGTTTAACTATGACGTAACCACAGCTAACAAAATAAAACTTATCTTGCGCGTATTTAAGAGATTTTGTGAATCAAAATAACAATTTTTCAACGATTTTATAAGACTTAATTCGAATTAACGATATTTGGTTCGAAAAATGAACGCCAAACCGAAACAAAAGTAAATTCCTAACAATATTTAAATCTTGCATCATTTTCCTCTCCTAAATGGTATTCACTACAAGGTATTTAGATTCTTATGTATTATTTAATTACCTATATGACGTATACACAACTTAAATCTATTACTTATGCATCATAAACCAAATAGAAATGGATTCGGTATTATTGCATGAACTAAAAAAAAGTGCCCCTATTTAATACACTGTCCTTTACGGTACAATATTATTTGTCATTATTAAATAAGTAAAATAAAACATTTTTCTTAAGAGTGGCTTCTATTTAAAAAAGATGTCATTTCTATTCCTTAAATCATCTATGAGTATTCCATATTTGAACATATTCATATAACCTCAACGATAAAGTCAACGATTCAACATAATATCTCCTATGACACCACGTATCGGATAAGCTCGGGTTGGAGCACCCTAAGGGAGAAAATTATCTACGATTAGAACAACACTACGTCCGTAACATAGTTACGTAACAAAAACTATACAGTTAAAATGTCGATAAATACGCATATGATACAAGGATTAGGGTGTCATAATATCATGAATATATAAAAAGAACTTTACAATGTGCTTTTAGGTCTTACATGTTGCAGATTAACGAACATACCGCCCTTAGTGAGGGATAAGAGGTTTCCATTAAATATGGCGCGTAAAACAGCCAGTGATTGAGGACTAAAGAACGTACGAAAAGATCGATGGAATGTACTGTAGTGATAAAAACTAGCAGTCTTTCGAAAGACATAAAGCCTTGTATCGCAACTGTGTTAGTGGTTTCACTAACAAAGAACTGTAACTGTTTAAATAAATGCATCGACCGTAAGCATTAGCAAAGTATTGCACTTAACTAATTCAGTTCATGACAACAAACATGACACATACCATATCGTATGAAGGTGTCGAAAACAAGTGTCAAAGTCATATATTGGCGCAGTACAAAACAAAGATGTTGATCTACAGATGCAACAATAATAAAAACAGAAAGATACAATACGAATGCAATGAGAAACACTGCGTAAAATACAAAATTCGAAATTAGAATTTAAAAAAATATTTACATTAGAAGCATTCATACTTATTAAAGATACGTAATATCAAAATCCATACAATTACATACAAAATAAATATTACTAATCCGCAATATATACTTAGGAATTTTGTAGTACATATATACTTAACTACACAAACATCGAAGTTAGAATTTTAATCGAAATAATTAAATTTTATTAACCTTATAAAATAGGGTCCTAAACAGTAATAATAAAATATACAATCGTTTAGAGATAACTGTTAATAAATCAACAGGTAAATTCGTGGTTTCAATATTAATTAATACAATAAGAAATATATAATTAAAGATGTAAATAAAGCTCAAACGTTTTAAAATTTAAATATTACCAAAAGGGGGCCACATGTAGATATTTAAAGTCACTTTCCATATTTCAAATGTACCAAGATTCCCAATTATTTGGTAATATTACTTGACGAGATCTGGCAACATCGTATCATGGCAATGTCATGTAAAAATTTAACGTGGACATGCACTTATTTAATAAAATCTTTTCGCAATAACTTGAGACCTGCATGAATAAGTAACAGTGGAGTGTTGTACAGTATAAAAAAATACTATAGTATTTTTATTGGACTGTAAGAAATTGTTACCAGCTATGTAACTCATATTGAAGAAGAAAGATATTTGAATATCGAAAAAACTACTTTTTATTCCTATCATATATATAGCACGCAGGGCCCATGTGCTTAACCGTGTCCATCCTTTTTCTTGCTAAGCCACTACTGTCCTTTTGTTTTAACAAAGCAACAAATACATATATAGCGCAACAAATACATAATAAATAATATTAAAACATATCAACACATATTGCACGTAAATGACTAATTTTACAACGAATAATAACTTTTAGAATCAAAAGCGTTAAAAAACAGAAAAACGTAACATGTAGAAATCTAATATAGATCAATTTGACTACAATGATTGGTGAACATATTTGTCTCTTTTTAATTTTACACTATAACTACATCATTTTCTACGCTTATTAACATCATTATTAGTACTACAGTGAGCATTTAGGAATGTTTGAATATCGACATATTTAATGTTTAACATCGACATATTCAATTACACAAGGTACCCATATTGGTAGAACACGGTAACATCACTACGCCTATACATGAGGTAACGTTCTTGTTCCAGTATTTTCTAGAATAGTCTTAATTTTCATAGTTTTTTCAACGCTATAATTGCCCAGATGCTTATTCACTGAGCCGAACCCCAAACGTTTTGAGTAAAAAGACGCTTTTTTTCTTAAAGTTTAGGGTTTGTGAATATCAATAGAAATATAACAATATACCACCATTTCATATGTATACAATGCACCAAATAAAATGATCAGTATGTCATGTCAATTTGACACTGACGTTTCCCTGCTGACGTCTTCGAGTCTATCAAACTCACGACACGTCCACGAAGGCGGCCACGTTCCACTTGCATTATCAATGGAATTGCTTATGCAACAAGAGGTTTGTAGCGCAAGACGAAATATTATTGACCGCTACCTGAATTCATTTACAAATTGAATTAATGTAACGGTCGTTAATATCGACTAGACCTCATCAAACATCAAACACAATTCTTCTCAACGAGTATTTTCACAATTCGTACTATGAATTATGTAACACTATATACGTGACAATTTTCTTCGATCGTAATTGATCACTTTTAATTTTATAGCAAGAGTCAAAAAACTTAGATTTTGTCTGTATATTCATCATTTCACTAGTTATAAGCAGCTAAAAAGCTACAAAATACTATTCGAAAAAATGGCACCTAAGCATTTCACTAAGAAATATCAGAAAATATTCCCACATTTTCAATCACCAACACGCTACACGTATCTCTACATCGCACTAGAAATTTTTTGACATTTTCATTATTACGAATATATTTTAATATCTTCTAAATATTTCAAGGAATAACATCAACAATTATTTAACTCCACAACTCTGTTGCAAATCATCCTACCGTATCACGTATGACTCGATTTTTAATGACAATAATGTTGTATAGTGATTTTTCATGACATTAACGTTGACAAATAAAAGGATGACCCGACAGTTGGTGTTGACGATACGGAATTTCCATCTGCTGTTATTGGTGATGATAATAATTTATTAACTGTTGATGATGATGATGAGGATGGTAAGTTATAGCCTGTAGAAGAAGAATACAATGGTGACGAAAAGCATAATAAGTTATCAATTGGAGGACGTCACAGTAGTGCCCCGCTTAAAGACAAATTATACACATTTCATGTCAATATGTTCCATCTGTGACACTCCACACCATAAATCAGTGTGAGCGGGTTTGCATCAAGTATAAACACAGTGGCATTATATTTAAATATAATTATGACATAATAAAGATTTTAAAAAGAAGATGTTGACCTATTTCCAGCTCTCAAGAATGACCTTCCTATGTAGGTGGAGTTGAATATCATGATCAAGTCATAGTATCCAAGAAATACACAGCAAACACTATCTCTCTTATAACATCCAATAACAGAAAATTACTGGCGATTCACCAGCAATTCCTGAATTCTTAAAAAAATCTGTCTCCATTAACAACTAACAATTATAAAGGCTATATTACACCATGACAAGAAACATTGTTCCTGCAATCTTACATTTGTACACATTAAACTTTTTATATTGGATAATAATATCGAAAATCTCACTTATACCGGGTGTTTTTTCAAAGAGTACCCAAATTGACACAGATGGTTCAGAAGCCTTAAAATAACAGATTTTTGAAATAAAATAATAAAAATTTTTTTTGAAATTTTGAAAAATTTTATACGCTAAAATACAGAACTCATGGACACGAGTTCAACAACAAAAAATGTCATTCATAATTACTGTTATTCGTTATTAAACACTTGTGTGCGCCCGTACACAAACAAAACTAAGCGCCAAGGAGAGATAGGTAATATTCGGCTAGCTTCGCACTCGCCTAATTTCGCGCAACCCCTTTCCCTGTCGCCCCCGC
>DWEI01000234.1:0-24865 GCA_018245875.1 Mysoria ambigua | reverse complement strand
GATCGTACCAACGACAAGAAGCCCGTCAGGTGTGCTGCGTAGAAACATATGACCCTTTTTCTATATAAGGGAAACGTAATAATATTTTTCATTGCGGTATAAAATTAGGAAAAAAACAGCTTGTGCTTAATAAACAATGAAATCGCGCCTGTAATGAAAGAAGGGGCAGGCGAAAGAGTGTAATGCAGCCCCACGTTTCACCAGTTACGTTACCGACCCACTGTGGACCAGGAGATACGTCAGCCGATCCATAACACGCCGGACACTACAATTAAGTTCTACTAGAAAATTTAAGTTTCAGTATAGTTATCGACTCGGGATTCGATCTCACGACCTCTCGATCGGCAGTCGGACTTGCAACCATTCGAGGAGCGAAGCACGCTTGTAATAAAATCTCACACTAAATTCACAGTCCAATGTATTGTGAGAGAAAGTAAGAGATATTATGTTACTTGATAAAATATACACAAAGTACAGAATTTAAATCCATATGTTTCCAATGTGCATACGTCTCGCCTTCCTTGTTTGGGGATATTAAAAAATTGTTCCGGCTAGCGTGTCTAATCTGCTGCAGCCGGTGTTCGCGTACAGAGACGAGCTTTCCAATGGAAACGCTTTTTAATATCTCGCGAAACTATCGGGATTTCTTTAAAAAAGACCATTAAATTAAATACTTGGTAAGATGTAGCCGACTGATAAGAGTTATGGGTAACAGTGTGTACATGTTGTGTAGAAATATGTTACTTTCTCATTTCAAGCGGTAGTAATATTTTTTGTGTTCCACAGTTTAGATTGGGAGGCTAGAGTTTAGATTTTGTTTGTATCACCGCTAACAATAAATCATACCTTGAACCCTAAAGTGACAATATTTTTAATGCTCCAGTATATTCCAGTTGCGATATTTCAACTTGTGATTAGAATTATTTACGTAAACATTTGTAAAGGTTTTGGTTATATTTTTCGTTGTTACATATCATTAAATTAATTAGGAAAATTAAAATTACTATTACATATAATAATTAGGTGTTTTAAAGTTTAAACTAAATAACAATTTATTAAATACATTGCAAGAAACTTGTACTACTACTAACGCCATCTATAATCCGTTATGAGAGATAACCGGAGGGTGCGTAGCGTGGTGCCATCTATGCAATATCCGAGGTATTATAAACAACCCTTAACTGCTTAGGGTTGCAAGTGAAAATCTGCGAAAAGCGCCACTTGCCAATGAAATGTGGAAAGTGTATTGAAAATGGCGAATATTTTCGAATTACAAATATTTTCCAAACCGATCAATCAGTAACCAAGATGTAATATGCGCTATTTGTATAGGTTTTTGGATTCGTTCCTTAATAATGACATTTACCTTAAATAAACTATATAGGAAAATGATTTTATATGTCTATATAGACAATATATTGTACAATTGACCATTTATTGTAAATTTTAACGTCATTATCATATTAACAACGATGTGATTAAACATTTAATAATCCAATTCACCTAAGTTTATTGAGGAAATTCAAAGCTTGCGATTTGTGACTTCATTGTTTTATATAAAATATATTATTTAAAAATAAATCACCTAGACACTTATGAAATAAGACTTAAACCTATGTAGGTGTAAGGCACACAAGAATTGCAGACAGGCATCAAAACATTTTTCTTAACCGGCCTTGCGTCAAATATTTTCACGAGTCGAGTGCCAATCGAGACTTGAATTTTAATCGACGTGATGTAAGAAAGTTTTTGTTCCAGCCAAATGGCAACTTGAGTCGAGTTTTAGAGTTTTAATACGTAGTAATGTTGAAGATTTGTGGCGGTAACGAGCCGTCGTTAGCTGAAGACACGCCGTTTTCAGCTGACTCGGTTGCTTTAGAAAAACGTAAGTTTCCGACGACCGTGCGTCGTAATTGTGTAATTTAAAAACTCACATCGAGACCGGCCAGTACATGTTTTTGAATGTGAACCTATTGTTTGGACATCCTTTCATCTCGAGGTCGCTATGAACGTTACACTTGCAGTTTCCCTCTGTTATGCAAGTTACTAGTGATTATAATTTTCTTAGGAAGTAAGATCTAGTATTTTTTTCTGTATACAATCTACCGTAAATATTTACGATGTTTTTCTTCCGTTATGTCATTGAGGTTGTTCAGGTAATGGAGTCCTAATTGGAGATATATCAAATCATCCGTTCAGAGCCAGTCCCCTCCTATTTATTGTCTTGAAGTAGACGTCCGCTAGTAATGGTACAGTCTTGTTTTTCAAACGTATAACTAGTGTATATACAGCCTTATTGGAACATTCGTCCAATGAATTTAGAATCATAATGTTTTCAATTAATTAAATAACTAAATTACCTTAAACATCCCATCTGAACAAGACATTTAATTTTGACAATAGACGCCGTGTTTGTATTGTTTCGTCTATGATCTAAATATACCTCCTGCGATGGGAAAATCAATTAATATAACACATTAAACTATTCAGAAACTCTTTATCAAAATAAACACCGACGGATTCCCACTAGTAATACGTAATCCGAATCCGGAATACATAATCAACGTACCCCGAGCGAGGTGAGATAGAAATTAAAAGCTCGGGAGGGCCCGGCCGGTACACCACAAATCGCTTAGTGCTTCCCGCCCGTTCTAATGGCACGCCAATTAAAAGTTTGCTCTCTTGCTCCCCCGACGCGGATTGTTCTGTGCTGGCTGCTGTAAAACTGAACATCTGAGCATCCGACGTAATGTAGTTTATCCGAGTGGAGTTCCCGGCGATTAGCATTTTGATGTCGTGCCACCGATCGAATCAGTAATCGGGGATCGGGAGGCGACGAGGTGCCATAACGCTGTTGTTCGTTTCGTCCTACGCTGTGTACTGCGACGATTTGCTACCGATATCTCGTAGTGTAGTCGAATCTTAACTTCGTACCGATTTCCCGATACATGGGCGTAAGTTGAGAAAGACTGAATATTTTGTGTGAAAAAACGTATCCAAATGTTTGTATCGCAGCTGTAATGAAGTCTACACTAATTCTTCAGTTCAAATAGACACGTAGAATAATGGACAAATTACAATTATATATTGTCTAAATTCAGATGGTCGAATCGTTTCAAATTGTTTCCATTTTATAATGTCTGTTTCAACCGTCGAACAAGACCATACGTGCACGGGAAATGAATATTCAGTTTTCGTTATCTTAATTCAGAGCATGGAGAGCAGAGAATTGCTTAACAAAAATGTTCCAGAAATATAAATGTCACGCCATACTCGTGAGAATATCTTTTTAACTTATCAAATTACCAAAACCAGCACTTGGGATACTTGGCATAGTTTTCAACGCAGAGTCCATATTGAAATAGTTGGAAGCTTTCCCAATTCTTAACTGACAAAAACATGATTGTACTGTCTAATTGGATGTGGCAGTTTGAAGCGTAATTGAAAATTCCAAGTAGAATTCAACAAGATTTTAGCTGTCATGCATTTATATTTGATTGTAATATTACCTACAAGATAGACATATCTATATACGAAAGAGTGTACATACTTATTTCATTTTATACGTATTGAATGTGAAAATGGTCTTTGTATCGTGTATTTTGTATTATCAACCTATCAATATAGCTACAGACTTCCGAAATATCGATATATTCCTTCTTGAAAACAAATGCAATACTATAACAATGTGATAATTTTACTGCCTCGTTGATCGAGTTAGCACTGGCGAACGAGAGACGTTGGGTTCAAATCCCTAGGTGGGCACCACTGAATTTTTCTAATTTGCATTTTCTAGTAGCGGCTAAGGATCTGGATCATGCCCAGTGCATGTTATCAGTCTTACCATCTTGTCCATAGTGGGACTCAAAACGTGATAATGTAGTACACTGCTCTGCTTACTTTATTTGTTTTTTTGTTTATAATTCCAAAATTTCCTATACTTCTCAATCATTTTTAATTTGAATTTAATTCGCCTTTGTTAAATCTTAATTTTTAAAGTAATAATACACAGAGTTAGCCAATGTAAAGATTAAAAGGTATGAAATTAAATATTCTTACAAGATATTCTTTCAATATTAAAATTGCTTATTTACACGTGATTATATCAAATGTTCGATTAATTTATATCTGAATAAATTTAACAATCATATTACTACATGATCCAGCCTACTACATGTGTGATTAAAAACATAAAATATGACTATAGACGGAACGGTACGCAAATTGAATATAAAACAGCATTGCGTTACAATTTTAAATCTGTCCGTGTATTTAATAACTGGCATTAAGCCGTCATCCCCGCTAACCGGCACCAACCCTTTCCGCCGCAACTCGGCTAAGTGGATTTTCGGGTCGGCCCGCGCTCAGCTAACGGCCTGCGCTGTCGACTCGTTAGTCGCATCTCTTACGAACTTTGCTCAGGGATACCGCTCATTGTGTGTCTGAATGATATTTTTATGCCGCTTAGATAATGAACATCGCATTTTATAATGAAGTGCATGCTCCGATTATTGGTCGTGCGCAGAGGATAGCAGATGAAAGTTTTGATAGCAAAAGTAATTTCTGGCTTATCATAGAGCAAGCATTAATTAATGTAATTGATATTTTCAGAGAATTATTTTCTGATTAATACGCGACTTTTCACTATGTTACATAAGGCTACAATTTTCAAATCGGATAAAAAATCAGGAGGCAACCCTAATGAAGCAGCCACAAAATTCTTTAGGTCGTTTGTCTTTACCGTAGGTTCTAATTATGACTCGCGAACGTGAGTCTCGTGACGCGACGACAGAGCGCGTCACCGCGTCGCTGGGACACGAGGGCGAGATGTTTTGGATTGAATTCGCGATGACATTATGACAAATATATTATCACACTAATAGATGGTTCTATGCGTTATGATTGAAAATGGACGATATTTTGCTTTAATACCTTATACCAATGATTAATTTTAACCAAACTTGGTGTTTTCAGATTTCAGTTAAAGCATTTTTCCTTGCGATATATTCCTTCACCGTTACGACAAACGATATTTAATCGTCAGACGCCATTTTTTATGAAGTACACATTCTTTTATTATACTAAATTCTAATTATTACACTCCATGCGACAAAAGACGTTTCAGCGAGACAAGCCGGCGCAAAATTAATTTCGCGACGTTCTGATGGCCGACATAATTATAGTCGCGCCATGAGTGATACGCTGATGGGACAGAGTTGTTTGAGTTTTACCATCTTTTTACACAAAAAAAAAAATGTTTCGTGCAAATGTCACTAGTAAAATAAATGTGTAACCTACGGACAGTAAACATATTTATGTAATTCTACATAAATAGTCTATGAAGCATACATACATCGAAGTTTAATATTTTAAAATTTTCAGCCAACAACTTTATCGAACGCCGGGTTTTTCTTTCACCAAACCACCTTATATTGTTCCGTGGAAAACATTACAATAAAAACCAAAGAGCAATTACGAAGAGCTCAACATCAGGAAATAGAATTATATTAATAACGCCTGAATCGATTTGAAAACCGCAAAAAGGCTACTGATAGTCGACATTACCCACAATCACTATAATAAGGCGGCCATTGTTTGGTCCAAGTTTATATCGAGTCATTTTTGTATTATTTAGGTACGTGTGTTTAATAGGCGTAATAATTGAGGCGTAATAAATTTCTTAGTATAACATCGCAAAGAGTAATGAGAATTTACTCATATTTAGTTAGTATTTACAAATTACGTTACAGAAATTGTATTTTATTTTAATTTAAAAAAATACTTCAAAAACTGAAAAATAAGTATTAAAAAAGTTTTGTTTCAGGTAATTAGACTGACAATAATAATAAATCATCATGAAATTGTTAGTAGATGATATTTTTAATTTGTTAGTTGTAAAAAAAAGTAGGTTGTGTTGGTTGCAAGCGATTACCGATCGAAAGGTCCTGGTTTCAAATCCCGGGTGGAACACTACTGGATTTTCCTAAATGTGTCTTAATGGTACTAGCCCAGAGTCTATTTATACCCGGTGCATGGCAACAGACTATTTCAGATTAGGACTGAAAAGCAACTAGTGGGACGTGGGAGTACTCTGTACTACCTACTTCTTCGCAGATTATACGTATGATATGTTCTTAATATTGCATAGATCAAGCGGTACTGTTTTTAGCAATGAAAAAACAAAATCACTGGTTGGGATAGCAAAGAAACAGTAAGATTAGTGTCTTTCATAATGTCTTAGGAGGTGACAATTCCGGCCATGTTTAGCGAGACCAACTGAATCCCAAAGCGTTATGAGAGGGTCCTTGTATCCTGAAGTGTAATTACAATTCCATCGATGATGACGATGATGGTACAAGTGACATGTAAATTTTCACCCGCTAACTCCATATAGACCGTATACCGAAATAAAAAAAAAGTCTCCTCATACGGCGCACACCGCAAAACTGTGTTTCCACACCTCATTGAGAGCCACCAGCTGATACAAATGGCCCTATGATTATACGTCATTACTGTAATGATACCGCGTAATTAGGACAGCCGAGTGCACAGCCACGCTGTAAAAACTGTATTGTTTTTATACGACGAAGTAAAGCTGTCTCAATACGAGCGACGCCGCACGCCCGATCACGCTATAATACCGACAACTTCTAGAATTTGCGTGTTTGGTTTATTTTAGTTTAGTTTATGAAACAAAAAAAGCTACTGTGTTTTTTTGATTCAATATCGAACCCTACTTTCATTATGGTATGCCATTAATTAAAACTAGTTTGTGTGAATTTTTCACAATAAATGGTTAGAACTTGAGCACGCATTTTAAAACTACATGTCTGGAAGGTGTTTAATTATTTTATTTCTATGCTAATATCATGTTTTTGGTAGGAAGAAGATTAAAAATGTAACATCAATCCGGTAATCATCGAAGAGGAAGGCAGAGGAATGTTGTTTACGCGTTCACTCCTACGTTTAATCAGTTACTTTACGTTCCAATATAGAATAGTGAGTGGCCGATTGTCCTCATCGGGTACGAATTCAAACCAAGCAACCTTTGCAAACTTTCCATCAGAAAATCTAATTTACAAATATTAAATACAGGCCGACCCGGGATTTGAAGCCAGGATCTCTCGATCTACAGTCTCGCTTGCAAGCTCTAAGCCAAAGAGGCATTGAAGTCGAGAAGAATACCTCTACAGAATAATCACCGCTACAAACATTTCTGCTGTTAGCTGAAGTATCAGCACTTTTTTCTGGATTGCTTGAAAAATGGCCCGCCGACTTAAGTTTTAGCGGTCCGGCATTAAATGTGGAATGTTAAAACTAAGTTTTTGCGATTATCTCGAACGGCTATTTAAGTATAACGTGACTTGAGAGACATATTCACATTATCAATCACATTAGCATCACAAGTACACGTTAATAATACATACTACATAATCATGAGATCACGGATCTTCCATGATACGATGGCATACCTACGTATGCGAAATTCTACGAGAAAGTTAAGAAAAAACATTTTTCATTTAATAAATTTATCTAAAGTTAAATTTGCATATCCGCAAACCGCCGATTTCCGCAAACTAACGCCTTATATAATTGACATTTTTAGATCTACTAATTTCATATGGAAACCTTACTAATATAATGGCGATAATTTATGTTTTCGTGCTGCAATTAAAAGCAGTAGGCTTGCAGCGGTATACAGTAGCAAATTGGCTTTGAAATTACTTTATCAAACGATGTCAAAAGAAAAACAATAACATGATACACGGTCCGAGGTAGCGAGGCGCCTTCAACGATTTCGCAATCAAGCAAAGCTATTAAGTCATCATCGAAAGTCCAACTAATAACAGAAAATTGGATCTTTTACATATAATTATGATAATGAAAAACTCATTTCACATTCATCTGCGCTTGGGCAATGTTTAAAATATTATTAGCGATGTTAAAATAGACATTAAATTCATAATCTTTAACAAACATTAAAATACTTTATATGGACGGTTGTTTATTTAGTGATGTCGATAAGTGATTTTATAATTCAAATATCAACTTTGCTGTTATTGTACTGTGCACTAGATTTTCTAGACTTTTCTAGACACTAGACTATTTTATGAAAGATTTTATACTGTAACGTAAATTGTATAAGCCACATTGTCTGCTACCCTAAGATGAAATCTGCTTATAGGATTTTTAGTTAATTTTGAAATACAAAAAAATGGTATATTGTAAAAGGTTGCTTGCCGAATTTGAACCTGTGTTAAAATTTTCATTTCTGACACCACCGAAAAATCATTAATGACTTTTAATCAACCATGCCTATAAATAGTTAATTGTGACTATGTTACGGTAATTTTTTTGACACAAGAAAAAGAGCCAGAATCACTGGATTTGTTACGGATGCACGTAATGACGGGACGCGGCAATTTTAATCCCCGAAAATGTAATTCCCACAGAACAGGGGCGCGGGTAAAAACTAATACATTAGCGTTGATACAATACAAATTTATGTGAAGATAAAAATTGTATATAACCTCAAAGTACGGTAAAAGTTGACGCTAACGACTTTTAGGTACCTGCTATTGGCTTGACGCTAATGATGTGCCGGGCCAGCCCACTTCGTCAATCCGTTTTGGTAATTTTCCTTTTTTTACGCCATCGCTTTAAACAGTAAATTGATGTAAGTAGTTTTTACATTGATTTACGATAAGGAAAAACGGAACTATGTTCATCCGTATGAATTTGTATTGAATTAAGAACGTGAGAGCATAGATAAGTATTCATATTGTGTTCTTTTTTACTTTATATTAATAAATCTATATATAAAATTAGTTTTTATTAATCACTGTGAATTATATCATCGTACAAAAAGACGATAATAATGAATAAATGTTGGATGATAATATTAGTAGCGATTATGAGGATTACATAAACAAATCGTTAAATCATATTTATGATAGTAAGAACGTAACTTCACACCTGTAATCCTCGAAGAGGTAGGTAGAGGAATGCAGAATACTCCCACGTTTCACCAGTTACGTTTTCGTCCCACTACGGAATAGGTGGTGGACTCGCCACTATTGCCACCACTGGCAATAGACTTATTGTCATACATCGGGAACATATCCAGACTCCGAACCAGTACTAGAAAATCTAAGGTAGAAAATTTTGTAACGTTCGACAAAGGCATCGAACCCGGGATCTCTCGATTGGCAGTCGCATTTGCAACCAACCAGGCACGATCAACGAGGCAGTCAACGAGTTTTATAGTCGATTTGAATAAAAATATTTTGCTAGAAAAACAAAAAGGCAATAATTCCATGTTCACGTTAGATATTAACCATCTTATACAAAATGTTTAACTGGCATGTTGCAGTAGGATATATGAATTAGGTTCAGAGAATTAATTAAATAAATTAAAATATAGAACTCCTAGAAAACTTAAACAACCAAAAACATGTCATTGTTTCCCCGAGTTGTATTAATGTGGATATTAGAATTCATAAATATAATACTAGGTTATTATAACTAGGGGATTATTAACTGATAGTTTAACAGGTTTTTACATTACGTTTTTACATAGTACGGGTGAATCATTTTTGACTTACATAACTTTAATAATAGCGATAAATAGGTATGTAGCATGTTTTTAGATTAAGAATTACAGATTTAATTTTTTTATTAATTAAATTAATTCAAAGATACAATGTAGATGTCAGCAAAAGTTCATATATTCGAACTTCTGTGGCGAGTAATTATATAGGTACTCAGGCGTCATGTATAAGTACTCGTATAACTAAGTCGTAATACACAGCTTTATTAAGGAACAATTCTTAAAATATAAACACTGAATTCAAATTCGTCGAATGCAAATACGTCATCTGCGCTATTGCAAGCAATGCATATGCCAAACCTACCGTCGTATTCTTATATATGTATGTAGTTTTAGTAAAATAAAGTTTCCATTGCGAAAATTACGCAACTTTGATGCGATTCCAAATTGGTACATAGCCAATGGCAAGGTCTATTAGTAATCTATTTTAATAATTTAAACGCAATTTTGTAGATAATACCCTCCATTTACTTCGCTCGTCTGCCAAACCGTAATTGCGTTATTGTACACACTGACATCTTGTGGCCTTTAACTTTTTCAGTCTGAGAGAAAATCCAAAAGCAACAGTAACAGAAAAATTTTGTTGGAGTTAATTTTGTATATCTCTTCTTAGCTATAGACAACGAAGTCCCTTGCGGGGAATTCACATAGAGTACCAATTCAGTGTCAAATATCTCTATCCTGACGTATTTTTACTAATAATATTTTTGTTGATTATCTATAGATCGATAAAAAAGCATAGTCGAATACGAAAAAAAAAAGAGTCACCTGAAACACTATCAACATAAAATGTGCACCCCATCGGCGGCTACTTGAACGCAACGGTCGTCCGTCGCGTCGATTGGCCACGCGTGCGTCGCGATTAGTCACCGTCTCCCGGCCGACTACCGCAGCCTTTCTAATGGCTTACGGTGGAATTATACGCTTAAATGATTCAATCATTTTTACTTTTGATTTTTATTCGTTTTGAAAGTTCGAGACGCGCACACTGGAAGTAGATCAACGTGTGCAAAATCGTCATCAATGCTGTTTACGTTCTTTAAAAGAATTAAGATTTTTCGCACTCTTTACGGAGTAATGTAATATTTTATGCAAAATATACGTCTTCATTTAGTTTATAAATAAATCGTTATTTTTCTAAATGATAAATAATCGTTAATAACAGAAAAGAGAAAAAATATTAAATTTATAAATAAAAATAACGGAATCACTCTGTCTATAGAGAGGCGGTATGTACAACAAGGATTTCATTTTGTTGTAGGTAATTTGTTACTCGCGTGGCCCGATCTTTAAAACCTAACACTGAACTCTCTCTCCAAGCTAAGACGAAGGTGCTCAAATTTATTTCAAAGACTAATTATTTCGTAATGACGGCAGCGGAGTATCAAAATACGAGACCACATTACAAGCCACTTATACACAAATCAAGTACGCTTTAATTAATTTCATCTAATGTTTAACGTGTGACAAATAAATAGCAATTAATGTTATACGCTTTGATGCTGTTATCTGCTAATGAAACTATTATTCATGACTGACACCTCGCGAGGAAATCAAACTCTACACTCAGAAACGGTCGCTGCCAAAATCGAATCAATCAGCGTCGTGGCTAGATCAGTTTAAATATCACTATTATTATTATATAAAGAATCATTGCAGGAAACACCGTGCGTGCGATATAGGGGAAGAAAGGACCCAATTTCTTTCAGTGTATGTAATTACAAAAAAAAACCAACTGGTACAAAATGGCGAAGATATCGCATTAAATTTCAAAGTCAATCGGACCTCCAAGAGACACAAACCTCGTGCCCACTAAACCTTTTCGCCGTTTTCGACTCTACATGAACTTTTCCACTTTTCTTTGTTACATCAGAGCTCTACTCCTATACATCAACGCTTACCCACGGTTCTGATGAGAAGATGATGACCGTAATTTGCGACGCACCAAGACGTCTATGTCTCGTGTTTTTTTTCACTGAGCTCAGGTATCACCCGAGTACGAAATTACAAGTAATTTATCGCTTGTACACGAGGATAACAGGTCGCCGTTTTGTGTGTAAATATTTTAAAATAAAGACCCACCTGAAAGACGCTTGTGTAGCCTTTAAGATTGTTAGGTAGATGCCGTAGATAAGTACGATATTATTATGTTAGATAAACGATGTAGCGGTGCTCGAATAATGTTTTCAAAAACTAATCTCGTAACTGACTGATGTTGATTAGTGCAATGTACTAAAACTATTAGGGTGCGCTGTGGAAAGTTTGGTGGGAACTGTCTGTGTTGTTCATTTCATTGACAATAAATATAGATTTAAAATTATTTCGATACAGTTATATATATATAAAAAAGAATTTATACTAGAAATATATTCATTCTGTTCACTGCAAGCACCTTTGAATTTTATTTATGGCCAGTGATATTGTGACAAATAAAGTTGCTTAGAGAGACTAATATGATCAGATATGGTATTTTCTCAGAAGGCGTTAATGTTATTCCGCCGACAGTCCCTCTGAAGATAGTTGTTGATATTTATATAGCATAGTGTTGGCTGTCGCTATTCCATGCTGATATTTTTAATGACCGCCTTATTTCATTTAAGCCTAGCGCGCCGCTCGCTTTGACCGACTGTTTATTTTGCCTTTATTCTGATTCCGACGCGCCGATTTCGTGGTTTTATACTATACAACATTTACCATAATGACCATCACAAGGCACCATGTGCGGCGATCGAAAATGCAGCTTACAAGGCGCGTGTAAGGTTTATTTTTGTATAGTTTTGTTGCATTAACGATATTTTAATTGAGTCGAACCCGACGTGGAGTAATGATTGGACGTAACATCGATTTATTTCGAGTTCTCGTTTCTGATTGGCGGTCGCGATAAGTTTGTATCTATCAGTTAATGTTGTTATAATCGCATTTCACGTTTTATCCGCTTTCGAGCGGAATTTATACCTAAGCGCCATTACTCGAAAAAATTGGATAATCGCTTTTGAGAGCAGCGGATACATGATACCGTAAATAGCGCTCTTACACATCTTATAAGATTTATATGCATATTCAATATTAGTTATACATACATGTAGTATATAATGTATATAACTCTACATAATCACATTAAACTTTGCCGTGTCAGCTACAGCTTTGAACATACTCAAAGATTTATTCTAGGGTATATCAATGTTACAAAATCTATCTAAATGTTACAAATGTAAAATGTTACAGTATCTATCTAATATAAAAAAAAATCTATCTATGTCCAGTAACATCAAGTCGTCAAGTGTCCAGGGTCGTATCAGAAATTCAGAAGCCCGTAATCCCCCGAGATTGCTGTAGACTCACCCTTAATGAGCTTTCCTGACAAATCGCTGTTCAGACCCACCCTCTATCGGTGATCAGCGAACTATCTTAATTTTTACAAAGGCTAACCACTTAATGGCGTTAGTAATTCGTGGATGTTTTTTTTCCACAGAGTATTCAAAGATTACTCAGTGTACGGTTCCAGGAAGTGAAATAACGTAATATGTATTGAATATATACAAATCCCCGATTTAAAAATTAACAAATTAGATCCTTGTTATATATTCTCGTGTTCCGATCACTTTAGAACACTATAAAAATTAAGTGAATATACTGAAGATATGTAAATAATATCAGTTCGTATAGACGAAGCATCTAAAATTACTTGTATAATATAATACTGAAGTGTGATCTTCGAGCGACACACACTCAATCTCGAGCCGCGGCTTCCCTGCACATCTTTATCAAGTGATATATCCGCGCTTATCGCGAGCGTGCGACGGCGCAGTCAACGCCTGCGAATAATCTCAGTTAATTCGCAAACATTCGTCTGCAGGTGAGAGCGCTCGCGAAAATCTTAATTAACAGACAGGCACGAGTCATTTATCTCGGCCAGGTGATAAGGGGTACGGCCCCTTGCGGACTCGGGTACGGCGAAGTGATGATTGCCAGCTAATGATTGACGGCGCTCGATAAATCGTTAATGAATCTACTACGCGGTTTTATCAAATTTCATTACTTTTAATGTATATAGACAGCGCTTTCGTAGGTAAGTTTACATAAGTACCTTTAAAGCTGTCTTATAGTATAAAGAGATTTCGATATCTAAGCATATGTTTGAGTTAAATACTAAGCTACGGTCAATATTGTTGCTAAGCAGCAATCTACGTATTGCTGTTTTCTAGCTTGTACAGCGATATAAGCACGTCATGTTATTTAAGTAGATCAAAGAAATCCCATTACTAGTATCGATTATCGACGATTTAAGATCTATTTTAAATTGTTTTAAAATGTGTGTAAGTCGATCACAGTACATAGTAAAGCGGATTTCACTTTACATATGAAATATAGAAAAAAAATTAATACAATTTTTTCATTGTTCATGTACACGCAAGATAATAAAGTATACCTGCATAGAAACAATCCAGAAGGAAAGAATTCAAGAAGGTACAGATATTACCTGTTTATATGGCATAAGAAATTTCATCCAGCATTCTTGTAACTGCATATTGTTTATTGAATGCCAGATTGATGCGTACATGCGCGTAAATACGCGTATAAATAGAACACATTCACTCGATTTAAACAAAAAATACATGTCTGTATTTAAATAAACATAACACAATGTTTACAGTATCGATTTTATTCGATACGATTGACGAACGACGTGATGACAACGTATATTTTTGGACGTCCAAAGTACGGTAGACAACCAACTAATAATAGCATCGGAAACATGAAAAATTACAAGCGAAATGTAACGCTAAAAGTGTGTTACATTAGGGACGCTCTCCATAATTAAACATCAATACCGTTACAAAAAGTAAATAAACAGGGCATGTATAGGGGGTCGGGGTGGGGGGGGGGGGGTGAGGTCTCGACTATGACTAATGTCCCGCGATCCGTCAGTGTCACTCGGGACGGGGGGCGCCACTCTCGACCAGGGCCGCAGTACAGAGTATCCTTTCTGAATAACATTTTCCCTATTCTGACTTATACAGATATGTATCTGTATGTAAATTAAAGATTATTTTTTTTCATCCGGTCCCCGCCGATCAGGTCGGAGATTGCGCGTTTTGGGCACGACATCGACGCGGTACGCAACACTACGTTACAGACAATGACAGTACGCTTGCAGGGACCCACTAACAACAACATGAATGATAATTAAACTGCTACATGTATATTTAAATTCTATAATTCGAATAATCATTTAAGCTATTTGGTGTTAACAAAAATGTTTTAGAATTAAAAATGTTTAGGTGAACATTTCAGATGTTTATTGACAAAAGAAATAACACCCTAAATTATTTTTAATATCAAGTAGTTGATTGTTTATGCACCTACCTAATGATGTACCTTCTTTTTGAAATAAACGTTCATTTGAAATTTATACTAATTCATCCCTCTCTGTTTTATTTTTGGATCTTTTAAAATTGGTTTCAACGACAGGGTCCACGTCGCGTCACCCCATCTCTAGGGTCTGCCGCGAGACAATTAGGTATTTAAAAAATGTCAAATTTCGAAACAAATAGGCTATCTTGAAGTGGATAAATGTTTATAATTGAGTTGGTATATGTTATTCATTATACAGTGTTTTGTAAATATTATATACAAAAAACTTAGGATTATTTTTAAAATCTTGCATTACTGTAACACATGCTACATATATTTATATTATTTAAATACACCTTTCATAAACCTTTCAATTGCTTCTCAGGTGTGTCCCGACAATTTCTTCGGTTAATTGCTCCGTGAAAAATAAACAATGTTCGTAAAACCTAACACATTTTATAACAGCCCTTTCGTGCTTTACTTAAAAATATAGGTGTGCAGCCTCTTTTTTCTCACGTTTTTCTCAGTTTATAATATTATTAGGTCAGGTTATTATGAAACCTACTTAATATTTTAAACGCGTATAAAATGTTCTTGTAGTCGGATATGTGATATATTCTTATTTTATACATCTCATTCTATGCTTACCCATTTCAAATTTATTGCTAATTTGCTAAATAACTTATAATCGAATAATATTAATGATATCAATGCTTGTTTAACTTATTTAGAAAATGATATCCGATCACTATAAGCTTCTTATTTCTTAATTAGACACGTCGATGACGTACACAAACAACAGAAGCTCGAGCGCACATCTCAGCAGCGCCATTCATTAAATTATGTGTATTGAATAAACATGCGCACAATGAGATAAATAATTAAATTAATTAGTAACGTAGCACAAATACGGTAAGTTTTAATTCAATACCCATTGAAAGGAAAGTTTGACTATCGAAAAAGAACCGAGCAGCATACTTTTTAAGTTCCATTTTTCATTGGTGAAATGTTTTCGGAAGCTCACGAAATGAGATTCTGCGTCAGCAAGCCCAAATGAACTCAGGGATCTAGAACTCACAGGCTAATGTCGCTTGAATTTATATTCATGGACCGTTTCGGAATCCGTTCTGGAGTTGATGTTGCAAAATGTATCTAATCGCACAAGTTCCAAGGATCAATTTCACGATACGGAACGCACAAACTTCCCTTCCCCGCTCCGCACCTCAGGCTCTTAGACAAATGACGTAACATTTGTCCAAATGATGGCGCGGGCGGCGGAGAGAATGAATTTAAATTATCATTCAGTGGTACCAACATACTGCAACAATGCCCAAAATCAAGTTCTTGTGGGTGCTTTGGTAAGTTGTCTTAAGTTTAAAAGGAAATTTATGTATCTACAAAGTACATGTACAATTCAGGAATGTTTTTTTTAATTGTAGGTACTTTCAATAACACCATTGTTACTTTCATAGTAGCTTCTTCTATCGTCAGTTTTCAGCTTGTTTAAAATTTTCCAATATTGATTTATGTTGCTTACTGTAATGACCGATACAGGTATTTTCTTTCTTGAACCTACACATTTGAAACGTGTGAAATCTACCTACTTGCATTGGGCCAGCATTGGTGATATATGGCTTTAAACATGACAATCTTCTGTTCTTTTCTTCTTTTCTCATTCAGCAAAGGAAAGATAAAAGCATATGATAAATGATAATATTGATAGTAGAAGCAAACTGAAACAACAGCAGCATCTTATAAGGAAATAATACCAGATATAAGAAACGTAATATGCTACTAAATATTTCCATGCTAATAAATTTAGTTATATTGACTACTGTACCTATGAACATCACAATATTTTATTTAAATCAAAACAAAAGAGTATCGAGCTGAAATAAAAAGTACGCGTCGTATTTATTTCACTTATTAAAAGAGGGCGCCCGTTTGATTCGTTCCTCGAATTCTTTTAGGCGGTGTTTCGGCGGGAAAGGAAATTGAGTAATGGCGGCGTCACAGATGGCATCATGGTAGATTGATAACGCGGAATGAAGAGCAAACCGCTTCTATTGTGCCAGGATTCTTTTTTGTATTATATCATCATTTTTAAATAACGAATACCTGTAGTGTTCTTTATTTTTGTAAAACAGTTTTTGTCTTTACATAAATAGTATATTATCTATTTGTTCATGACGTCTAGGTATTTTTTATATTTTTGATTTTGAGAGAGTTCATATATCTTGACTGCTTTGTTGGTCAAGTGGGTGCGAACGCGGCTGCAGATCGAGAAGTTCGGGGTTTAAATCAAATATATCTGATCCTTGATTTACTTAATGTTGAATTTTTATATGATTATCTAGTATTTTTTTTTAGTAGTAGTTCGGAGTTTAGATTTGTGTCCCGCTTATATCAATAGGCTCACCGCCTCTACCATGGTAGGATGTAAAAGTAACCGGTGAAATGTAGAAGTGTACTACACTACTCTGTCTACCTCTACGAGGATTAGAGGCGTAAAGTTCCGTTCTATATTTGACATGGCCTCAACTCCTGAATCAACTGTATCTATACCGCGTCACCTAAGTATAGAAGCATCATATGATAAACGCTGATATACTAAACAGTATTTTTGCCTTCATTTTATGGTTTCGACAAGAAAAATCCTATGTATCAGGTTCCCAGTAATAAACCGCGTATTGTAATCTACCACTGAAATTAATAAAGCCTACGAATTTTACATAAGCATTGTACAACATACGTGTAAATGTAAGGAACTATCAATGCGCGTTAACAAATGGACGGAGAGACAGAGGAGCACGTTTCCCAACTGTGGCTGTAGCAGAAAACAATCCGGCGTGTGGTGCCCGAGGAAAAAAAAAAACAATAGGGTCGTGATGAAGACGTGGCCATTGTGAGCAACGAGCGAGCAATATTTCACGGCTTTGTATGCCTTCAGAGCCCGATTAATTCTAGATATCTCCATTCGCCTATACCAGTGCGCCTTAACCTTTTCAACGCGCTTCGCTGAATAAACAACGCAGTGGTTTTGCTTAAATTTGACTTTGACAGCCTTAATAAAAACATTGGCGTAATAATCGCGCGGTGAACGTATTTTAAGTAAAATTAACTGCAGAATTTCATTGTTGTCAAAATTGTATTGAATTGACATTAGATTGGCACAATGTTTTGTACGTTTCCGTTGGCATAAAAATCGACCTTCAATCTTCAATTTTTGAAATGTAATTATTTATCCACATTTATTTGAGAACCGCTGACCTACACGGAATAGTGTGATGAAACTTTTTTTTTGAATCACCACGTTAACAACGCATGCATGTGTGGGCAGAGTACAAGTGAAATATTCATTACAATGGCGGTTCGATTTCATGATTATTGGTGAGAGAAAAAAAAATACAAATTTACATGTATCCCCACCCGTCCGAAACAACTTGATATCACTTGGTACATAACAATAAAACCAAGAATGAAACATGTTTGTAAATACGTGTAAATTTCCTTAAATATTGCCTAATAAGATTTCAATTAAAAAACATTTCAAAACTAGCTCCTATTAGAATTTTTATGCAGTCGTTGGCTTCAAGTGTTAAGTTCGTATATAGCTATGCAAAACCATACACATTTATATAAATTAGATGTATAGTCATGAACGATACGAAAATATAAGCTAGCGTCCGTCGCATCAATTTAGGCTATCTGATTATCAGAACAGAACAAACAGAAACAAAAAGACAGCCGAGTCGAATCAATTTCCATACTCACCTACTTAAAGAGCAGACGACATTATGCAAATAGGTTAAATTGAATTACCGGAGTTAAATGTCGTATAAGATAAAAACGACGGAGCAATCTACAAGCCAATGAGGAGACGTTATATTACCATATTCAGACCCTATTGAATATTTATACTGTGTACGATGCCCTACTACTAAGTGTTGGAGCCTCGCATAGCCTTGTAACGCTAATGGACACTATCTCTCCCTTCATATGTCAAAATAAAAGCAAAAATCGAATAATGTTGACCTTTTTTCCATCCAATTAGGAAAATTGAACCAAAAGTAACGCATCAAGATTACTCTTCCAAACTTACTTCGAAATGTAATGTATAAACAAACTTCATTTAATAACCGTTATAATTTTAGTATGCGTTAAGTATATCTAGTTACAATATAACTTTAGTATACAAATTATTCATTAGATTTTTTAGTTAAGCTAGCATATAGGCAAACGAGAATACTCCAATATTATAGTTTAAAAAGTGTTATACTAAAATTGTTATACTTAAAATTGATAACGGATTATATTTCAGTATTTGATGTATTCGAGGCGTTACTTTATGATATAGCATAATGTTCTATATGTATGTATTTAATATATTCATTAATTATAAAACAACGATCAATCTAAAATGCCCGCGAAAAACGGGAGCTTATGAATAAATAAACAAGTGCTTATATAATGTTCGGCCGGGATTAAAATTCAAATATTCTGACAAGTCAATCTAGCGAACGGTCCCCGGTCGACCCCCGCGGCATGAGTGTGCAAGGGATTATTTCACACTTGACCAGTATAAATTACTCGATTCGTTCAAATAATTTCGTAAATACCTCTGTTGAATGTGCACAACACAAATAAGTTTTTAATTGATTGTCTAATACAATAGATCGAAACGGAATAATTCGCGATAGTGATCAAGGTTGGTCATAAATACTATCAATCTGTACTAAATATTTGGTGCAATAGAGTGCGGTTCACGTTATTTCGATAACGCATGTAATATGTCATATACAATGTATTTATTAATAGGCAATATTAAAATCAAAGTAATTACCTACGTTCTGCGTGACTCGTATAAAAGATCTAACTTGAAAATTTGTAGCAATATACAACAAGTACATACATATAAATATTATTAAAAGGCAATAAATATATTCTATAAGGCTTTATTATCATCAAAAATTTAAAGGCTTACCCATTTTTTGTGCCGCCCAGTCGGCGACCGTAAATCAAAGCAGGTAATTAAAGCCGGCCGCTATATTAACGGAAATTAAAACATCAAAATCAAACACAAAAGACGCCATATTTGGTCGGTGGGCACAGAGTGGAACACGCACCGCTAACAGAAAATAAGGGACACACAGAAAGACAGGAAGGGCCCGTGCGAGCGAGAACGCAACAAAACACGGTAACAAACGAGAGAGAGGGCGATAGTGACGCGATGATTGAACGCGCCACAAGAAAAATGATCACCCGTCAAGCGGCGACTGAGAGAAACTACCCCTAGCGAGCGTGATAAGGCGGGCAATAGATTTCGTGTTGATGTTAGAGAGGGATGGAAAGTGCCAAAATAGGGGTGACGTACGGTGATGGATTATGCTTTTCTCTCTAAAGAAGGGAGGGGCTCACAGGTCGTTATGGAAAAAGCTGAGGGAAGTGGGGACCGACATGTGTCGGAGACGCAGACCAAACCGATGGAGCCCTTAATTGATTTCTGTATGACTCGAAAACAAATGAAGTTTTATGCTGATTCGACCAATTTATTCCGCGACCACAGTGTTATTTACAAACAAGTTATCTTTTTAGTGAAGACTGTAAAAGCAGACATTATTTATACTTTAAAGACATAATTTCATGTATATACTTTTAAAAGTATATTATATTTATTCAGCACATTCAACGTTTTATATAATTTAATATCAATTATTTAATTCGATAACATATATTTAACCAATAGTACATTTAATTTATTTATTAATCTAGTCACTTATAATTAAGCTTCTTGCGTAAGCTTCATTTTGTGAATTCCGATAGATGAACATTAGCACACTCGACCTACTTTTATAACTTTTTCGCTATTCGCCGCCCAAACACAAACAACATTAATTGCATCGATTAATCTTCGTGTTGACGTGTGCCTAGCTCTCAAACTAATGTGAAGGCCCGGAGCAATCATGCAATGTAACAGGCGACCAATTCGACCCTATGCAAAAGTGTCCAAGGGGCAGCTAAAATGCCGCGCGCAGAATGCTTTTGTCCACTTTGAAGAGCGCTTATTGTTTTATGCCATTGTTATATGAAAATTTAAATCCTTAATTATTCATAGGATTGTTTTGCTTGACAATATTTTCACAATAGGCCGAGGGTTTGCAAGGGAGGTAATCGGTTTGATTAATAAATTGTCAAGTTGAATCCAGCGTTAGAATATAAATTGTTACCGCAAATATTTCATTCCATTATTGCAGAGCGAACCCGCTCATTGTTTTACGAAACGTCATATCTCATCCTGTCACCTGATTGTTTTGGCTTAAAAGCTCCGCTGAAAGTGTTCCGAATTCTATTTTTATCGTTTAACGATACATTCGTCAGTGAATTTTATTTGTTACTTACAATATTGATATATGCATCTGTATAAAATTATTTGTTTTTGTAAAAAATAAAAATAATTTAGTATTATATGTAAATCAGCTGCATAAATATATTCAGTCAGGTAATAAGTAGATATAACTTATAAATTCAAAGAAGGAATGCCAATGAACAATACTAATTATAAATATTTTTTGATAAACGGCGTAGTACAAAATGAATCCATTTAGTTAATCGGCACCCGGCTTAAGTTTGTTTTGAGACAAAATTAATTAAGACAAGTGGAAGATGTAAAAACTTGAAAATATCAATTACTTTTATTGCTCGCCATTATATTAATCATCGGCAAAATTAATTTTTCATTCGGACAAATCGCCGAGTGGTTGTACAAATGTCTTTTCGACTTGATTGATATCTTGCTCTGGATGACGCGTGGTTCAAATACAGGCCTATAGCGAGTGCGAACGACTACTATAAAATAAAATAAAATATAACTATTTGTGCCACGTAACAGAATAGTTCAAGAATTTATATTCAATGATAAGTTTGTGTAAAAACAATGTTATAAATTGTGCAACTATAAATAAATTTTAATTTTTTGAATGAAGTAATAAAATGTCAGTATGTATATTAGGTAAATGAAAACAAATATTTCGTCTAAACCAGATCTTTGCCATAATCGATAACTAGTTAAGTAAACTTAATGTTTAGCATTTAACTTAAAAATTTGTAACTCTGAAAGGTTTAGCAGGTATTTCAAATTTTGTTTCTAACGATATAATATTCTTTATTTTTATTTTAACGTATACACGCCGATAAACAAATATTAAATTATGAAATATATTCTCACACTGAAGAATAGAGACAAACGGGGTATCAATGTATGTTCCAGGGCATTAGATGAGGAAAACATGAAAGGCGGGACATAATATTTCCGGCCGGATAATCTTATAGCCCATTCTCTTTATTAATAATCGCTTAAATTTCCCATAAGCGTAACGCTCGACGCTGACACAATGGCCATACTTTTATTATTTTCATAGTGTCAGACGCATTGGAATTACCATCTGGCGTGTCTCATATCGTAACATGTGGCGGTAAATTAAATAGCAGATAGAGTAAGAAGGTGTACTCTATTGTGTTGTGAATTTGTTATAATGTTTCGCCTTGGCATATGATGAATGTCTTCCTTGAGTTTAATACCGATTCGTTACGTGACTTAAAACTAAAAGAAGTATTTAATTTGATGATTCGTATTTATTTTGTCATGTTCATATTATCTTCATTGCAACATATTGTATTGCGTGTTTGTAACTCATCTCGTATTTCATTAATTGTGTGGCGAATTATCAGTAAGATGGTCTAGCGGTAACCGTCTCGATCCAACTTCTAAAACCATATTCTATTACTTGTCCTAATTCTGTTCTGTAACCTTAAAGGCTCTTTCAAAATATTAAAATTGTCTTTAATGGTTTCGTAGCTATGTTTTTTTAAGGCTGCAACTTAGAACGTGTGCCATAAATTGATTTACCGCGTCATTGTTAAAAAGTCTCACCGCACAAGCGCCTCATTAACGATTCAAGAGAGCAAATTGTGCTACCTAATTATAACCGAATGGGCAAAGACAATGCAGTATTTATGTTCAGCGATTTATCACACAAAGAGACGATGTTTCGGACAGCGCACGAACACTGAGCGTATCCTCTATGCGTGAACAGTCTTAAAAATTGTGCTTAGAAAATCTATTAGCATGAATTTGACAAATTGACTAACGACACAACTACGGAATACGCTCGGGCACGCCACTCAATACAACAAAAGTTAACGCTTAGAATATATAAAGAAACAATTGCCTTTTACGAGTGTACTAATGAGTCCGTTTAAATACGAGTTAAAGTTTTAAAACTTGCTTATTTGAATTAAGATATTATCAACTCGTAACGCTATTGTAATGCTAAAGTAAAAAAAAGTATTCGAAAATAAAAAAATCCAGTTTATATATTTGATGGAATTTTTAATATCTCGATTTGTTTATCTATCACATATTGTATTAGTATGCGTTATAACATTAAGTCTGTTGACACGTATCCATTATTCATGAGCGTGCGATTATTTTGATGGATTCCATGAGAATATAAGCATCAGAACTCCCCCAAAATCTCGAAATCGAACAAAGGGAACACACGAGATTCCCTTCGCATCCGAGGCTAATGCTCACCCCACATAAAGGAAGGAGATGCGAAGAAAAATGCGTATTTATAGCAAATACTCGTACTCAAACAGTCCTACATTGTGTACGAGTCAAATAAATGAGGCTCATTTTTCGTGCTGTCAAAAAAATCTGAATGGAGAAGAAAACGCGGCGGCGAAAAAACGGCGGGCTACGGGGTTTTTATTTCGTTTTTAATGTAATACTGATTTTGGATGGTTCAGATTAATTGCGTTTTACCTGAGGTGCCTGCGACGGCAGAAGGGTGACGTGGCTGAAAGAGTTCTCGCGACTGTGATCGATCGGCCAGCGCAGATTGAAAGGAGAAACGTGAAAGGTAATTATTCATTTGGCGACTAGAATAGAACACTTTTGTACCTTTATCTTGGCTTGGCTCTTTTTTCACAAATTTTGCACGAAATTTGCAAGTAAATGGGCGAAGTGACACGGTGATTTGTTTTGTTTGACGCATTCGCCTTCTCACGAATTCGACCTGTGGAATTTGCATGTTGCAATAGTGAACTGTTCAAGATCCTTATACATTATTTATAACCACAACTTCCGCATTATAACGTGTAAACACTCCAATGGTTCATGCATGGGAATTTAAAGCTGCGTCATTTGCAGACTTACAGTTGATTTAAGCTTTCCCGCGACACTTTGTAATTACTGAAAACAATAGATAAACTTCGTACTGGTCATGTTTATTAACCCTCAATTTGTAGGGTAACAAAAAGTTACGTCCATTGTAAGGTGGAGACCCAGGGACTCCATATTGCAAATTATAAAAAAAAGACTTATAGTTATAAAAGTAATAATATTTTATATTTGGTAATTTGTATGATTAATAAACTATTCATTATTACTATTAGAAATGGAAACATTAATTAAAATTACTTTCAAACTTAAATTTTCATTTCAGTCTTATAAATCACTTAAAATTAGATACAGCCATTTTGTACCTCCTGAAATAAAAATAAAAAAAACAAATTTGTTTTTTTGAATTTAAAGAATTGTAAATATAACAGTCTTCTTCATAAATAACATATAAATAGTTAGAAAGTAATAAATATAAAAAAACGTGCAATCGGTTATTCGCTGGTACGTCCAATGATGAATATTGTGCATAGGTGTAACGAACATTTCTACTTGGTTGTATACTGGACCATTTGTATCTGTTTTTTTCCATAACAATAGTTTGGGATATCGCTCACATCTATTTCGTCTCCAGATGTGACACTCATTAGAATCTGTATCATGATCTGATGGTATATATTATTCATCCTCATCGTCCGAAAACACATCATTTGGGACGT
>DWEI01000233.1:0-24882 GCA_018245875.1 Mysoria ambigua | reverse complement strand
TAACGTGGGGAAATCCGTCATGGATACCACCTACGCCACGGGGAGACGCAGATGGTTATGCCGGACTCCTACCGGCTGAAACCCCACGATGTGCCTTCTACCGCTTTGACCTAACATACACAGGTTAAATTAATTATGATCACTATGATTAGGATTAATTGATTTTGTCAAAAGAAAATGTATGTGTTGATGTTATTTATGTAATTTTAAATGAAATGTTTGCTTTACTTGCCATTAAATCAGCCTGCTCTTATCCATTGTTGGACAAAGGCCTCCTCAAAGAGGAGTCTCGCGCATAATTTTCATGCCGATCCGCATGAACCAAACCTTGTAGGACGCATTGACGTACGAGTGTTTAGTTAAAAACACCAAGTAATGGAGGAGCAATGAGAGCGAGACATCCGTTTAATGCGATCCGCACAGAAAGCGGTGTCGTTCGGTAATCGACGGCGCGACCTGCCGCCGCCCTCCGCGCGCCGCCGCTGGCCGCCGCGACGAGAGCGGAGGCGGCAACTTGCGACGGCTGGACCACGTCGCGGCAGTCGGGAACAAAGTTGCAGGACAGTCACTAGTGACGTTGTCGCTTTCCAGGACAAAAATAATGCCAGAGATCAATTAATTGAAAGGGTGTAGAGAAACATGTGGTCGAAAAAGAAATGTAGAATGACATTAGTTAGTTATATTGTATATTTTTGTAACAGTATTTTCGCTCTTATTTGTTATCACTTGCATCGCATTAGAGGAAACTTTATCAATTTCATTACAATTTCTAAGTTTATCATCGTTCTAAGTGTACTGTTTGACGGGTGATTTAAAAAATGTATTTTAAATAGCCCGTTTTATGTCCCAGGGTATAAACTATCTCTGTATCAAACACCGACAAAATTTCTATTAATGGCACATGAACATTGACTTACATACTTACAAAACGGATGTACAATAGCGATATGAAAACTTCCAATCACAGCAACAGGCATTTGAATAACAAATGCGAGTTGTTATCATGTCAAACCGATGTTAGCAATAATTTGCATATTGGCTTCAATTAGATATAAGCCGATAGTATTGTTTCCGAAGAGAGTTTGTGCGAGAGAGCGCATTGTTTGCCCCGCGTTGCTAGAAATAATTTATCTGTATATTAGTAATGCAAATCAATTGTCATGGTATTATATTGGCAACTAATAAATAATTAACTATGTTTGTATGTTGTAATATTTATTGATACGTATCGGCGAATGCCCAGTTGGACACCGTGGCAGATTACGGACAAAACGAATCTAATTCTGAGAGGAGACTTTTGTCCAACAGTGGTACTGTGCGGATGATGATCACGAGCTGATGTATTCCAAACTAGTAGGTAAATATTTGGAATAAAACACATCGTTTGTCGATGACTGTTACATATTTACTTAAGAGAGTTAATATTTGTTCTGGAGTTTTTAACGTTCAGTCGATGTCCTTGCTCAGTGTACACATTTTTGTATTTAACGTGGAAAACAAATTTTAATAATACGAGCACATTTTCATTGAATGTTCGTAAACTAGGAAACGGATACGATATTAATTACAGACAATGTTCCGGAAGCAACACAAAGAAAACCAACTCATATGTAAGTCAAATTTCGCTCTACGATTTAGCTTCAAAATGAAAAGTAAAAGTAAGCAAGAAAATCGTGTTGTTATCGACCAGATGGCCGCGGTATGTGGAGCGAGCGTTTGTCAATATTGAACATATTCGCGGATACGGGCCCATGGAGTTGAATATTGACGCGTTCGTCGCGGTCTAGTGATAAAACTTAACACTCGCCGAAAGTGTGTCGGCCGGCGCGCCGCGCGACCTCCGCTTAGAGCACGGCGACTTGCCCGCGTTTCCGATTTCAAATCTGCCGGTGACAAAAAGTGAAACACTACCGTCCATTAATAAAGAAAGTCGTCTCACTTGACCTTCACTGGGCGTGTGACATATATTGGGAGTCACTATTGCATATTAAATATCCTTGTCGATATTCTTTACGGACCGATTGTTACTAGAGGCTACTGAACGCACTATATCAGCAGTTTACATTTTGGATTAATTGAACACAGCTGTAAAGCACTGCCACCGAATCCAGCTTTATATACAATTCACGTTCCTCTTCAGTACAATGAAAGGTAGGTTACGTGATAAAAGTTATCACGACACGTTTCTATGTCATGTAAATGTCTCGAAAAAAATTTAAATTAATTTATTAAATTTTCCCTCAGTTAAACTTTCGAATATCTCGAAACTTGTAATCAGTTCATTAGTTTGCACGGGCGTTATATCAACTCTACATTCTCGTACCAAGTTAGTGTAATACAATTTTCAATAAATATTTCACATTTACATTTATTCATAAAAACACATTTCATTAGTTTAAATATTATTATGCATCGACGCATCGATGGCAAACGTAACGTAACATTCGTCAGCTCAATTTGTAAGTAAACGACTGTACGATGTGTATTTGGCGGCCGATATGAAAATCGGCCGTTCACCCGCTTTTCACTCGTCACCCCGTTTTCTTTTCGTAACCGTTCTAACCGTTGTGAAATATTTCCGAGTACGCATTTTAATTTCATTTTGCTACGTTTAAAGTAGGATTTCATTTAACCTACATATTTGAAACGTTTTTGCCTTATGATGTATGTAGAAGATTCACTAAGAAATGTTGGCGGTGGGTGCTCTCTGCCGAGCGCGCGACTGACCTGACTCAACGATATAATAATTGCGCTAGCTAAATCTTACGTGTTATTTTCTTATCAATGGTTTGTAATTTGTAAACTCTAATCAAAAATAGGTAAAAATTCTATAGTTTGTTTATCATCCACTAATACGGTTTGGTTATAGCTGTGTCGCCCATCTAGTTCATTTAGCTAAATAACAAGTTCGTATAAATAATACTTTCATTTTAAGTAGATATTAAATAAATTTAAAAAGAAAGTATTTTTTTATTATTTAAAATGTTTTTCAACATGGCAGGTAAAACGTTTTAGTTGGACTGAACCTATAAATTTAAAATTAGAGGCCAACTGCTTTTAAATAAATCTTTTGTAATGGAAACATTGTTGCCGTGTGTCGGAAGTATTATCGGTCATACAGGTACAGTAGTATTAGGGCAGTATAAAATGTCAACGTTCAATGTCGAAGAATAAATCTAGTAAAAGACGAACACCATTCTACAATACTACACCGATTTCAATTTTGTTGCGAGTAGTTAAACGCTAGCGCCATCTTTGGGTGTAATGTGAAACTTTAGATTGCTCAAGCCTTGTTAGTTCAGGTAGCTGATACAAGGTGGCGCGTCGCTTACACGAGTATGATTTTTTTTAGTCAGTTGATAGATGGCGACGCAGTAAGTAAAAATAAATTTCTTATTTTCCCAGTAACAGTCACGTATTAAAAACTCAAAAGTAACTGTCTGTCGCTCTGTTTTTTATACTGTTATGAATACTGCAGAATCAATATTCCCGAAATATAAATGGATATAGTTAAAATATCTGAACGATTCGTGGAATTGTTTTTATAAACGTAATGGCAATCCAGTATTGCAAGTGCAACTGCTGAATTAGAAGTCCTAGGTTCGATCCCAGGTTCGAGTATTATTGAGTTTTTTAGCTTAAAGTCTGGATATGTGCCCGGTGTATGGCAATAGGCTCACCCCCTGTTCTTTGGTTACTTTAAAGTAACTGGTGAAACGTAGGAGTGTACTACATCGGAGAGATTAAGACGTAAGCAATTGCTTGTGAAAGATATATGTCGCAAATTTATTGTATTAGTCTGAAAAAATCACTGTTCAAATTTAAAAGATAAGCTAGTTATAGTTTAGTACTACAACTACATCATTTTGATAACTCTTACGGCGCGACTTGCGGATTACTCTGATCTTCAGTTAGAGGAAAGTAACCTTCAAACTTTGTAACGCTTTGTTTAATTATTTTGAATTTCGATTTATTTGTGCAAGATTGTTTTTAGTACAAATCTGTGTTTTTTTTATTATCCTACATAATTATCTATTACAGCATATTCTCAAGCTCATACATTAAATTAAATCAATCATAACAAAATAGTGCCATTAATACAGAAGTAGACTTATTATCAATAACATTCAACAAATAATCGATTTAAAGAGTACCTGATTTGACGTACATGATGTGTTCGTTAAATGCCGCGAAAAGCAGAATGATATTGAGAGAGGGCGCGATTTGTTGCGCGGGTTTTTGGAAATTACGAATGGATGAAATCTGCAGGTTAACCGATGATGACGTGATATATGTCAACATAAAACCTAACATTAATAATAGACAATAAGAAGATTAAATAAATAGCTGTGGATGTGTAATAAAATGTGTTACATAATTTATGACTTTACTAGTATAGAGGTGTTGATGAGAAAGTTTTTAATTTGAATTAATGTAGGTTTCTGTTGAAGTCGATATTAATCCTCCTCATGAAATATCCTCAATTAATGTCCTCTATACAAAACAGAATTCGGAAATAATCGAAAGGGCCACCTATTGAAACACGCAAAAACGTTTTGTTATTTTATTGTATTTTCATTGTAAACAGCGCATATATTAATATTCCATGTGGTGTGTGTATGAACATGACTTATACTACATCCTGCCGTAAAAGCTTTTTATGCACGTTATCTAGCCGGCAAATTGACGACATCTTCCTTAAGCTAATGGCCCGAGCGCGGCCATTAGCGCTTAAATTAGATATCTTGTCTATGGATCGTAACAGCGGCTCGCAGGTATTGCCGACGCTAATCTACTGTTTGCTCATTGCAGTTATAGCGTTTACTTTTAGTACATATTTATTATTTGACAAATATATAGAATCGGATTTCCTATTTTATGTAATAAAGTAGGTGTTTTTTTCCAATTAGTTTAAACTTAATTGACATGGCCAAGTTTGTTACTGCACTTTTCATATTATTACGACGTCAGACCAAGTCCCTTACAGGGTTGGTGGTCATTACTCACAGGTTCTGGATAATTAAGCGCTCATAAGTAATTTAGATCACAGTTGTTCAATTATCTTAAATGACAACAGAATAAAAACAATACGTCGGTGGTTGGTATTGTCCATTATTTGTCCAATATTATGATGGCTCTGTTATCGCTGTAGCCTCCAATATTACCTAACTCGATTTTTGTATTAGATTTAATTTTGATTGTATTAAGTTACCGATGTCAGTTCAATTTAGTGAGTTTAATATTAATTTAGCAAAAGCATCGCATGCATCATATCTAAGAGATCGTTTTACATGCAAGACAGAGCACGACCAACAACCGGAAAGGACACAGAGACAGGAGAATCGAATTTGATTACGGTGAAACGGGCGTACAATAAAAAAAAAACCACGCTCATCTTCGCATTCTGTAATATCAAGACGTGTTGCTCTTGTAAAACTGACTGCTTTTTGTTCACTGGATCTTGTTTTAATTCTTTTTTCTCGTTGAAGACGTATCAAGCGCATTATCCTGTAGGAGGCTGTTTTGGGCGCGGCAGCCGGCTGGAGGGGGGCGCGTGCGCATATCTCGCGCGTGACGTCACCGGGGCCGCCGGTAAAAACTCCGTGAACTCAAGCAGTCAAGGCCTTTAGGACTCCTGCTTTTATATCGTGTTGTAGCTACATTACTTTTAAATATATATATTTCTGTTCTCGTATTTTTAAGTCAATACAGACAGATAAACTAATGAGGTCTTCCTAGATATAAAACCAAGTTTTTGTTTGAATAAGACTTAGACGTAGCTATGGGAACAAATCTAAGCTACATTGCTTTTTAAAAATACTAATGATGTATATAAAAATGCTCTTTCTTGTCCTTGAAGGTGAGAGCCATTGGACATGTGACGTATTTGATCCGAAAATTGGTTGTTCTTTTTTAAGTCAACCTCTCCATAAATCACTGTATTTTATTCTAATGACCACCAGCACGTATTTTATATGTGACTCAGAGTTTGAATGTCAGTCCATTCCTAGAAATATTTCCAGATAACTCCGGTGTCTACGCTTGGTTTTTTGTTTCGCTTTAGATGTTCGAGCTGATTATTTTCTAAGGAGTTCCTAATCTGACACCGCAGGCCGCCGCTGGAAGGATATCTGTCCCTTTTGCTTTGTTGTTCGAATGCTTGGTAAACTATAAAACAGGAGTGTCTTGTGAAACAAGAGTGGAACAAACAACACAATGCAATCCTGATGTAGTATTAAAAGAGAAAAAAATACAACAAACTATTTAACAACATAAATATATTGACTTAAGTTTCGTCCAAACCAAAAACGGTATTATTGCGTTTTAATTGTTCATAATACTTTAGTATGTAATTAAGTATATAGTTAAGTACATAGTTAAGAATTAAAACACATGCAAGATGATGCTTTCAGTAGGTACAAAATGGCAATACTACTGTACATAACTAATATTTATAACAATAAGTTACTGAGTGAAAATGTTTGAATAATTCTGAAATTGTTGTCTAAGAGCCTCTCCTTTATTGCAGGTCCCAGTCTGGGGGAACAGCACGGTAGCGGAAGTGGTCTGTGAACCTTTGCAAGAAGCCGGAGCGGTCGTGGCCGGTCTGCCTTCGGGGCCTCTGTCCGCACCCCAGGTGCTTCTCCTGGCCGAGCCGCTTCCTCCACCCCTGGCGTTAAATCCTCCGCCATCTGCCCTGCTGTTCCTCGGGGGGTCGAAAGCCCCCGTCGAACCGAGAGCTCCTGCAGCAGCGTTGGAAGGCGAAGTGCTCGTCGTGGAACACGAACCTCCACAATGGGATGGCAAGGACTTGGAAGTTTTTCTAGCTTGGGAGAAAATTTACGGTGAGTAGTTATGCAAGCACATTTATGCTTTGTATTATCGTCATCAGCAGTCTACGTCTGCTGACGGGATTTTGTCTCTGCGAATTGGGGATTGCAGAGCACGATTTGTAGCAAGATTTTGTATCTTCATAGCCGCGTGGGCAGACCGCGTGGTACCTGCCATGGCTAGCTTGATTACATTAACAAATGTTAATTAATAAATTTACATTATGTTAGAATGTCGACTGCGCCGTTTGTTGTGTTGGTCGCAAGCGCGACTGCGGATCGACAGGTCCTGGATGAAGATCCTGGGTCGAGTACTATGTTGGACTTTTATTTGTTTACACCCCCATCACATGTTGACATTTGTAATGGGTTTCATTAGAAATATATCTATCTGAATTAAGCTTCAATACAAAATACAGATACACTATCCTTCACGCTCACAGTTACCACAGGATTGCCAGTTAATTTTTTTTTATTACTATTATAACATCAGAGTCTGATCCCTGTCCCTCACCGGGTAGGCAGGGAGCTCCTAGTGTCCAACATGGTGGCCGAGCGACGCGCGCCACAATAAGTATCACGAGCGCTACTTAGTATTCAGCGCTCCGTCCGCGCGACGATGTTTGTAGAAAGCTGTTTGGCAATAACGCGCCGCGCGCGCGCGCCATTGTCCGGTAATCTTTCGCAGAACCACACTCGCCGGCCAGTGAAGTGATGCGAGCGGGGTTGATTGAACAGCGCATAATCGAACGTTTCGTAATAATAAATGTCTAATATCGTACGTCGTTTTGTAACAATTTCTACATAGTGCATAATAAAATGTTGAATATGATATAAATATGGGTCATTCGATGCTGTCTGCCTACACCGCAACTAATCTGACGTGAGGATGTTTTAAATCTATGTACTTTAAACAGAGATTTTAAGAAGATGTACAATGATTATTATTAGATGAAAGGAATGCATTATTATTTACATTCACGCGTTAAGATAACAGAAACAACTCGAATAAGTACTTGCGTCTACCATAGAACACGAGTCGAGTGCCATCACTACACGCGAGTGTACGCGAGGCCAATACTAGGAGACGCGGCGACCGTGACTACAATAATGATGCGAGGCCTATGCTCCTTATACTTTTAGTAGTGTATCAGGCGAGCCACTAAAGAAAGTGTTCAGAAAAACTGCTTCCATCGTGTATTCTCACTCACATGACTCGATATTCGTATGCCTGCGTACTGAGTGGAACAAATAATCAGTGCCAGTTGTTATTCACCTTGCTTCGATGCATCAACTTAAAAATATCTCACTTATTTAAATCGGTATCAAGTTACGAAATATAATATACTACACTAGAAATATCTGGAACATGAAAACGAAACGATTAATGAAGTGATACAAATAACTGAAACTCACAAAAATAAAAGTTATTAAACTTTTATGCTGATTTTCCGCGCTGTTACCGCACGTGGAAGTCGCAATTTTTTATTTATTTATTTAGTGTTGGAACAATGAACATGTACACTACTTTTCCTTCTATCGTTGCACTGCTGAATGTTTACGCGTGTCGTTCACGATACCATCGTTATTTGCAATATGTTACAACGTGATCGCAAATGTTGAATGCTCCATGAGTGTACGACACGAGCTGCCGCCGCCTCGTCACGCGGTCCGCTCGGACATTCGACACTCGGAGATCTTACTCGGGCTTTACGAGTATCAATAGTGAGTGGAGTAGGCAGTGATCGTGTTACATTACATCCCCCCTCCTCCTCCTTGTATTGCTTTAGAGTTCGAACTCTTGACACAGATCTGTTACTTTGTGAAATTATGTTTCTTTTGAAATTAAGACAGAAATTGATTATGACGTAGACATGCTGGGCGTCCTGATTTCATGGGGTTATTGTGGAGTAACAAACAGATTTATAACAGTATCCAATCTTAAAGAATTCCATTCTGATTTCGTTAACAAATAATATTTTTCTTGTGTGGATACCCATAAATAAAAAAGGTTAACAATACTGTGTAACGTATGGTTTTTTATTGTTGCAGCAACAACTCTATTTTCTGCAATAGAACTGTACGGAAAACCCTTGTTAAGAGCTGCTGTGATCACCAAAGAGGAATATCATCTACTATTTAACTATCTAGAATCTGTGTCAGAGGCAAGCGAAGCGCTCACAGAACGTATGAGAAAGTATATAGACTCAGGCTTGTTGTCTAGTAATAGTCCAAAAAGCAAAGTTAATTCTAATCCACTAGAGCATGAAGATCTCGTAATCGAAGAGCACGTCGACCAAACAAAAAGTATCTTGACGGAATTGATTCAAGAAGGGGTATTAACGCAACACGATATTGACTCATCATCAGAAATAACAACTTCAGAGTCCAACGGTCAAACATCAGCGAACCGCAAGATAGACGATGACAACAGATCGAGTGTTTCCTCGGTGGGCGGCTGTCCTCGTAAATTGATTGTCGATATCCCGGTAGATAGCAGTGAATCAGCAGCTGGCAGTTCAATCGTTGAGAGTAACGGCAACGTAACTACTGTGACGATCAGAACTGGCGGACAATGTTGTGCCGACCATAGGATATCAGCTGATGCTACAGATAACGTTTGGTCCAACGTCAGGTGGGACTTTCTGAATCCAGCCGACTTCGGATACGATCAGGTGCCCAACGTAAAGAGAAGCCGCTCCGATTCGGCCATTACTCCGGTGGCGAGGCGTCGCAGCGACGAACACGAGATATATGAAAGTTTAAGGGACGAGGAGAGAGACTCGTGCGGCAGCATGACGCCATACGAGTCCATCGAAGACTTGTACGACTGCATCAAGAACGGCGGCTACAACAACTCAGCTTCAGAAGAGACCTCGCCTTCGACCGAATGCACATCTGAAGCTCAATATCCCGACTACTATGAGAAGTCGATCACCACGCGTCAGAGCTCCGCAAGCAGCGAAAAAAGCGGCACCTCGTCCGCTTTTCCATTTTCAAAATGCGGGTCGAGCGACTCCACGGGCGCGTACACGTCGTGCGAGTCGGCCAGTGGCATCAGTACCTTTGTGACGACGAGTGTGCCGGAGTCGCTGCAGCTGCGCGAGCTGCCGGCGCCGCCCGCCGACGCGTCCAACGAGAGCGCCATCCTGCTGCGGCAGCTGTTCACGGGCGAGCTACTGGACGCGTACCGCGAGTACCTGACGGCGTACCCGCGCGCGCGCGCGCTCCTGCGCCGCAAGACGCGCCGCGACGAGCACTTCGCGGCGCTGGCGGACATCCGCCGCGGCGCCGCCAAGTACACGATCTCCAATTACCTGGAACTTCCGGTAAGACGCTTTTACTTTCTAAACATGCTGCCTCAACGTTTTTTATCTCGCTACTAAAACTGCGGTTACGACTGCCCTCAATCAGGTCACTCATAATATTCTCCGTGCATCTCTAGAGATGTTCTAACATTGTGTACTGAACAGTTTTAGCGAAATTGTGAAGCTTGATATTAGATATGTTCTTTTCCGTTCTGTAGCCGCTTAAAATGTTATATCAGCCGACGCGCGCCATTCTATGCTAATGGGCCGGAAGAGTGCGTGGAACTCTCCCCTGCGATCGTTCCGCCATTGTCTCCTCGTACTTCTCGTTGCATCCGACCTCGACAATCCGGCCCCGCGTTAGCAATATGCCAAACTGTCTCAGATGACAGCCATCAATTGTGATGAACTTGCTTTAATGTCGATCTTCTGTGTAAAGTTAGCGTATATTTACAAATTCTATTTTATAATTAAATGTATCGAATATTTATATACATGATTATACAATATTAAATATGTTCCTGTATGTTTTTCGTAATGGCGCGACTAGTTTCGGTTCTATACGAGGCCCCTGTACCAGGAGCTTCCGCCGAATGTAGCGAGGTCGACCTCAGTGGTACATATAAAATTTCTCATTCGATATTAGACAACAGAGGTTAGAAGTAAAGCAAAACAATTGAATATTTCTCATTTCAAGATACAGTTGGTTAGAGTACATACGGACCAATGATTGGTGCACTCAGAGCGAGCCCTCTGTGCGGGAGCCGTTAGCCACAATCATCGGCAGCCCCAGCAAACAATCATGAAACATCAAAATTAACTTTTTTAATAAGAAGGAACTGAATTTGCCAGGAGTAACGCATCTTTGTATCCTTATACTCGTATATACACTTTATTACAACATCTGAATATATTATTAATGTTTCTAAAAGCCACAAAATTAAATCTGTTTTCGGATTAATGCTAAGGAGAGTGACTATTGACTCATACAACTTCCGGCCGATCGGTGTTATGTGAGCTTATAATTGCCCAAACCGTCATCCACGGCGGCGGCTTGCGCTCGCGGGTGCCGCCTCCGACCTTTGCGGGCTACATTTGGTGACGACTCGTGGAAGTGGACCATATTAAATTTTCAGCGGACATTAAGATGAACTACGCGCCGGGTGTAGTTTTCTTGGGACATAAAAATTGGCATGACGTAATGACGCGCGCCTGCAGCCGGCACAGGAGGCCAGCAGCGGCGGGGCCCGCCCACGCGCGCCCACGTCGACCGCCATTGTCATCGCGCGCCATGGAGTGTGTCATCAATTATGGATTTTACTCACACGCCTATCAATACTTATATGAATCGCGCATTAGAAATTTGTACGATTGATGGACGTTTAAGACGATAAAATGAATTTTTAGTTTTAGAAATTAATATATAAAGAAGAAACACGTCAGCTGCGTATGGATACAGGTGCTGGGCATTTAGTGCCCGCTGCCTACCTCATAAAGGTCCTGGCGTTATGATGAAATAAGCTCTAATGTCCGATTTGACACAAATTCGTATTTTTTCATGAAACATTCCATGAAATGTAAGAAACTCTAAGCATCAGCGTTATTTGTTGCACCGGAGAGTGCGAGCTCATGGTCAATCAAACGGAGTGACGTCAGCGTCTCGCGTGTAACAACGTTCAGTACACTACATCATCTAAACGGGCGGAGTTCATTCCTCTGCCTGCGACTCCGGAGATTACGGGCGTGATGTTTTATATCAGGCGTCGCGGTTTATAACACTTCGCTATCCTACCGCCTGGTTATCATTACGGCTAGAGTACACGGTGTTACGCGATGTGTCCCGTCGCCGGGCAGTTGACGCGGGAGCCGCTAATGGGATGATGACTGTCAAGTCAAGCGTAATCACTGATTATCGAGGAGCGAGTATGCCACGTTGCTCTAATGCGCACTGTATTACTTTGTATTAGAGAATAATGTCACGCTTCGATAACCCCGGAGGGGATAGGACACGAGTCTAGCGTCAAATATATTATTTATGGAATTAAAATTGAAAAGTAAGAAGTGCGAACAGAACGTTAACAACTCTAAGCAGTACGAGCTACATTATCGGCACCGCATGCGTTTACTTACCCAGACAAATCAGCTCATGACTCGTGCGCACGGAACGACGAAATGGGTGTAGCGGCGGACTACAGACTGACTGCCCCGTAGGCGCAGTGCTAGTGTCAGGGTCACCGACCACCATTAGTTAGCAGTATTCTTGTTGCCTTAACATTTCTGAATTAGAGAGAAAATCCAAAGCTAACCGTGTAAGAAATTAAACTTTTTAAATAACAGATTGTGTCATACTGTGGAGGAACCAATTTTATTGGGAAAACTTTGTTCGGTTAAGTTTTAAAATATTTTTTTGTACATATGTACGTAATTAATCACAATTCAATAAATCTCAAGTTATTTTAAGTAAAAATTTATTTCAAAATCAAGTTGGAATTGAAGATTAAGCTGAAATCTAAAATTGACCATCAGTAGCAAGAATATTTCAATATCAAGATGGCGAATGAGACACGACGCTTAGTGCGAACATGCTAGAGACTCCGTCGTGATTGGAATGCTTAAATGATCTGCGTGTGAGCTTAGATTGCTCGAGAACATTCTTTCTGCCATTTACATACCCAGCACACACGGACTTGACATTCCGAAGATCCGTTTAGAAGTAGCAAATTTAAATTTTCTAAAATTCGTTTTCACATCGACTTACTTTAATGCACAACTTCGATAGCTTATATTCGTTATTTTTTAAGAAAAATATACTTTTCTTCTTAAAAAATACATTGTTGATCATGTTTAAAAAATAAATCGTGTAATTCCGATAAAAGTGATAAGACAGAAACAAAGCCAGCGTAAAGTAATAATATGTAATAGGACTAATAATCGAATTAATTAAAATAACATTTCCGACTATTTATTATTTAATTATGTAAGCTCATTTATTCTAAGCTCTAAATTTTTTGGTTATTCCCAAAACCATTTGTAAAAATACATGCATTAGGCATCTAAGATGTTTCGCTCAATATTTGGTTTTCCTTCTTGGTCAGCGTAGAGATAACGTTGCTATAGAGGACCTTTTTCTGTTAGAACGAGCACGATCGGAGCGCGGCCGCCCCGAGCGCGCGCCGCACGGGCCGACCGGTTGGCCCGTCGCCATCCGCCTCTATTCGTTAACTGAACGTTATTTTATTGGCTTGTTCAGGGAAACGCGAATAAACATATTGAATAATGTATCTCGACTTTGAGGACATTCTATGATCAATAATATTACGGACTTATGCGAATATTGTCTGTAATATTGTTTGTAGATTTTCTTTCTCTTGATTGTTCAATGGTTCGTTATAATTACTTTACCTTCGCCATCCACAACTTTTGCACTGATGTCCATAACGATGCATGGTGTTTTGTATTTGAAGTTTACAAGCTTTTCAATGTTTAAGCATACATAACTTATTTTGAGTGGCTCTTGTGGCAAATATCTTGTTATTATAGGGTCTCCCATCCTTCGAACACGCTGCCGTTTTGCCGGTCCAAATGTCCATTGACAGCAGCAATCACTTTCGTGCGAGAGAAATGTGTGTCGCTCTTTAACGTCACGTGTGAAGCTAAGAAATGAGAAACCACACGAGTAACAATAATTTCGATCGTTTCCTTTTTCCTTTCAAACTTTCTTTTCTTCGCACAATATGTTCACGTGGTCCTTGTGCCCGGTCACAACAGTGGCAGACGGGAGGAAGGGCCGACGACTTGCTCAGAACATTTACAAACTGAAGTACATTCGCCACTTCCGGAGCGGACATGCCACGCGTTCTAGCGAATTTTGTAGCTGGCTACTTTTACACGCGTCTGGCTCGTGTGTCGTTAGAGACACGTTCGTGGCAGGCGTAAGATGTTAGTTTTTTTTGAACGATGATTTGCGGTAACAGTTTTGCGAGTTCTTGGTCAGAGTCCAAAAGTCCTGGGAATTCATGAAACGATAAATATCTTCGAAAGTATTTTACACTCAATTGAATTTTGGCACGAATAATTTCTTCGACCTTTAATACGAAAATGTTGCTCGATAACTGCCCGTTTATCTCTTGTTGCGATCCAAAAAGCGTTGCGTTTATATTAAATTACAATCTTATGTCACATCATTAGAAAGTGGCTCGTGTATCAAATTTCAAAGTTGCCTGCAAATTGTTACGTACAGCTCACTAGATACATGCCAATAGATGTGCTGGGTGACATATTTCCGCAAAGCAAAATGGAACTACGAGGCAGGAAATAAAAGTCAGTTTCGCACCTCCGGCACTTGACGTATCGCTTGTTCGAAATAGTCGGTAGTAGCGATGAAATGTAATAATTTATAGTTATTGTGTCCACCGTTCGTGCCACCGAGTGAATCCAGGCCAAGCTCGTCTACTAATGTAACGAGTACACCTGTAAATTGAACGGCGCAGATGTTACATATGATATTACGACTGTGCAGGTACGAAGCTGAGTAGCCGCTAGTACCGTTGAGTGTGACGCGAACAGCAAGGATACTGTCGGCCACGTGACGCCGCATTGTTTATAATCTTGTCAGATTGTAGTGTTTTCTTGTGGATTTCATTAGCAGTTTTATATATGCGCTTTATGGCATTGAGCACGTGCACGAAGGTTCCCGATGACATCGTCTCATAGCGACGTAAAATGTTTTCCCTTTACCTACTATTCTCACATCATAATCATATGTAAATTAATTAAGGAACAAATACAAAAAATCCAAAACCCGTTTCTGCCGTAGCGCAACACTCTTTATTTTATTAGATTCCAATTTCTCGGGTCTTTTGGACCTTTAGATTTGCAGATACAATTACACACCTGTGGAATTACAACCTGCTTTGTCGCGGGACAAATTGATTATTCGTCCCGCTAGATAGATATTATTCTCTGACATTATTGCACTGACCTTTCCGGGTGACATGGCTTCCGTCTCTGCTTAGTGCTGTAATATGTATATAAATAAACGTCTTATATAAATAATACGCTAATGTTTACAAAGTAATGTGACTCGCCTAAATATATGCTAATTTAGACAAATACTGCCCACTAGTGAACGAAATATTCACCTGGAACTGATTCAAGTGCGGGTGCGTCCGACGACATTTTAGGCGTCACAAGCACCGTCGAAGCGCGCTGTTTCCGTGTTTCTGTGTATTGACAGCGCGTTCAGCGTCGGCAGTGGCTCACCTGTGCTGGGCGAGTGTTTGTGTAACGCGATACCCCAACTGTTACGTGAGCATCGGCGTGCGTTATAGAATTCGTAAAGTGTTGAATCGGTCATTCACACACATGGCGTAGTGTTTTCGTAATAACATCACATCACGCTTGGATTTACTTCAAGGGGGAGTTAGGTGTAGGTGCAGTACACTGCACCTATACCTATAGGATTTTATACCTCCCACCACGAAATAGTGGTTTAGAAAATATCATCACACCTGTAATACTCGAAGAGGTAGGCAGCGAAACGTAGTACACTTCCACGTTTCAACAGTTATGTTTACGCCCCACTATGGAATAGGTGGAAAGCCTATTGTCATGCATCGGGCACATGTCCAGACTACTCCGAACCATTACTAGAAAATCGAAATTAGAAAACTTTGTAGTGTTCGACCCGGGAATCAAACCCGGGACCTGCCGATCGGTAGTCGCACCTGCAACCAACACGACCAACGGGGCAGTCTACCGGAAATTCTTGAGCCATACTGTGTATGATTTATCTAATATTTGGAAATTTTTACGGTCAAATGAGCATAGCAATTATAAACTGTTCTTAATAAAATTTTCATAATATTGCATCATTACGCCAAGTTTCATACGAAAAAAACACAACAGTGAGTGGCAAACATCTATCCTTACATGTTCTGCAGTCATCATCATTAGCGGCCTGTCTTAGTCAATTGCTGGACATAGGCCTTCCCCAAAGAACACCGTCGTGCCCTGATATACAACGTATTTGGTGAGGATTGGTGAGGATTTGGAAAATGACGAGCAACAATTAGTTACAAGAAACACGAATGTCCGCAGCGGGCCCCCGGCGCACCACATACGTCTGTGTGTGTGTGTGTGCGTGTTGAGGCCGTCGCCACGCGGCGTCGCGGTGGGGCGGTGCGTGTGCCTCTTGCGACACCCCCCCCGCCCGCCTCCCCGCCTCCCTCCCTCCCTCCCCCACAGTTCTGCTTTCTACACGCGCGATTTCACCGGCAGCGGCGCCGCGCCGCTTTTTGTAGCGGCCACGCGCGATTTTTCACAAATGCCCGGCGTATTAGCACCTGTTACACGCTCGCGCCCGCGCCCCGCTGCAACACTAGACAGTCTGCGTGCCCGGCCGTTTATACTTGGCTTGTAAACATGCGGCTAGATAACTGCACGTGCACTCAATAAACTACATCTGTGGGTATCTAAATAATTGTTATAGAATTTTTCTAACTTAGATATTCTGGTAATAGCTCGGAGTGTGGATTTGTTCGCGGTGTATGGCAATCGGTTCATCATTTATTGCCGTAGTGGGACGTAGACGTTACTGCGGAAATGTGGGAGTGTACTACACTCTGCCTACCTCTTTGGGCATTACAACGTTTTAACATTACGGAATATTTAACGAACAATTCTCTTATACATATATGCAGATACCAATACAAACAGAATATAATCAATGTAGGACTCACTGATTAATTCACACAATAGATCTATAATCCAGTTGTGAAACCATAAAAAATATTTGTGACCGTTACTTAATCTGTGCCTATAGACAAGTACAGATACATATATTCGCATGTACATAAGTCATTCCCGAAGCAATAAATCCCAAATTCATTTCTCGTGTATGAAAAAAGTGGAGAATTTGGCCATAAAACATTTGAATATTTGCCAAACAAATCGTCTGCATATTGTTATGATGACGCACATCGCAACAAACACTTCGCTGTTATGTTGTCTTCGGCTAGATAAGGTCTATTGTACACTAGGGAACATGCACAATGCTTTTTTGAACGCTTTATTCGAGAGACAACGCCGCAGGTTGCCGAGGAAGCTGCCGCCGCCGGCCGCGGCGATGACTCAGGTCTGACTCAGGCCGCGCTCGGGCGAGCCGAGTGGCAATCTCATGAGTCGGCTTCATTGAGCTCTCGGTGTTAACTGTATTGAATGTTACATCGTCTTCCAATTGTCGGTAGCTCCGCTTGCATATATCGTCTCGAATGACATGCCATCACGATCCATAATTAGAAACAACGCGTCCATCGAGTCAATGAAAACTTAAATGTCCTAAGCCTCGATCTGTCTCACGTTTGATATAATGGTTGAACTTTCTTTCATAAATCTCGCCGGTCCTTGCCGGGCCAACGGAGACACGACGGATTTCTCGTGATATATGTCTTGGCTTTTCCGCGTCAGTAAGACGTTGACGTCATTATACGTACTCGTAGATATCACCGTTCTCTGTGGTGTGCGAAACCGGTGTAGCCGAGAGTGAGTAGAAGCAATGTTTGATGTAAAGATATTTGACACTATGTGCCCTCTGACTGACCCGTCAACAACGCAAGACGATGATACAACGATACATAGCGTAACGTATCGTCTCTCTCTCGGCGGTTAAGGGCACAGCTTGATATGATCTCACAACTACAATATGCATAATTTGCATCTTAAGCATAAGTATCGGCGGGTTGCGATACCTGAAGCATGAATAATACATTTAATTTTTTTTATCAGCTTAATAAGATCTTATTGAAGGTTGCAGACAACGAGTATACGACCTACCTCGTTGATCTAGTTGGACTGCTTGGCGAGAAGCTCTGGATTCAATTCCCGGGTCGGGTATTATTTTATTTTTCTAATTTGAAACTTTCAGTAGTAGCTCGGAGATTAGATTTATGCCTGATGTGGCAATAGGCTCACCTCCTAATCGATGGTCGACCTAAATGTAGGAGTACCTATCTACTAAATTCCTCTGTGTATGTTAAAACAAAAAATGTCCCTACATTTCTTAAAGCGGCAATAAACGGTACGTTAGTATAAATTGTACTTCACATCTTCCTGAACCTGCTCAGTTCTGTCCCACGTCTAATGTGACGCATCACTGAGGATTGTACCGCCATCGCCGTCCAATTTGTTACTCATCCCACTACATCTTAGCTGTTTCAAAGTCTGTCTTTTGTTTATTCCTAAAAGAATCCCTCATATTAAATTAAGCAACAATGCTCCACATTTTTGAAGATCTTCCATTCTCAAGGCGGGCAGTTAAGAATCTGACTTTATTTAACCGCTACAGAAAAGTTTATCATTCAACCACTGTAAAAATGCTTAATATACCTCACTAAATACTAATATTTTACCTTATATCGTTCCACTGCACGATACGGACCTCTCAGCATGAGCAAGTCAAGGTCACGATCTGCCTCGCTGGCGAAGTGCAGAATGTCAGATAAATGACCTGTACTGAATCAAAACGTACAAATACTGTGACATGTTCCGGCCGCCGTCGCGCGCTGCCTCGCTGCGACGCGGGGACTCGGACGCTGCCCGCGCGCCTCGGTCGACGTGCTCGAACAGGTCGCGGCGAGGCAGCCGCGTGGCCACGTCCTCGCCGCGGCAGTGCTAGCACCCGACCACTTACTGCGGTGTAATTCCCTGCGATTATACGGCCATGTTGTTTAACGACACGTGCGGTAGGCCGCGGCGACATGTCCCAATATTGTCTATTAAATATTCACGTTGCAAGCGAATGAACGCCGCGGCCGCTGCTAATATATAATATGTTTCAAATCCGTTACATTATAGACAAAGTTTATTAAATTACTCTTAAAGCTGTAAACTTAATGCAATTAAACATAAACATGTTCATTATTTCGCTAGATAATATTATAAAATTCATAATTTTTCTTGGAACTTGTATCTTATACTTAGTATATTTCATAGAATCGCATTCTGAGATGAGACCCGGTTCCTAGAGTGGAACGATAAAGGAGTTGGAAAAAATAAGTATGTTTTGCTACAAAACAAAAATGGCCGCAGCTATTAGTCCTGGGAACCGTAATGTATATTTATTTACGCAAATGTGCAACGGAAGTTCGTCTGTTCCGATTATTCTCGGCTCAGCTCTGTGCACGACACATCCGGCTTATTGTGTGTATTTAATTTCACTGTACAGCCATTATGCGGCCCGCCATTATAGTGCATTTAGTCCTAAGGAGGAATTATGGTTAGGTCGTATCGGCGTAGGTCCACTGCGACTGCAAGACGCGCAAAAAATTTGTGACACACGTGGGCAGATACCTTACTGACCCTTGTTGAATATTTTAGGGTTCGCCTTAACAGGCAACCAGTATTGTGGACTCAGCGGATTTTTCAAAGGACACAGAAACAACGCTGTCACGTGTATGGACCTACTTACATTCGACTGTTTAAGGTCCTTCAATCTTAAATCTAATATTGACTGACGGTTAATCGGGCGTAAAGCCAAACAATCTTCACACAGCCGCTGTCAGTTGTAATGACGTATAACTTGACAATAAGGATATCGGGAGGCGATCTCGCTCAGCAGTGGAGTGGGTGTTGGTGCGTCAATGACCCGTGGAGCTCGCGGATTCGCGTTCGGCGGTAACGCAGCGGACACATTTCGATATCGCACTCGGCACAGACTGCGCACTTATAATCGATGTCCTTGATTCTTAAACGAAAAAACTTTTTTATCTATTGATATCTCCGGGACATAATATTACGCTTGTAATGGGGGACGCGTGTTTGTTGCGTTACTTTCAGTACCTACTGGAGTTATGTAAAAAATATTGTAGTTTATTTCCTTTTAGATAAGCAAGGAGCTTCTTAAGTGGGTCATAATTCGAGCAGGAATGTGTTTTTCTTTGGAAGACTTGTCATTACAACTAGTTTCGTGACCTCGCTCACGCATTCCCGCGCCTGCACCTAACTGTACTTTCCCGTTGACTTAACGCCGACTTTGGACAGAACCTGATCTTAGGCAAGTGTACATTATATGCCGACATGGCGATCGTTGCAATTTAATTATATTTTGAGTATGCGAAGCGAGGTAGGCGCCACGTAGATCGGAACGTACTTGCGGCGTACTCGTAGCCTCCGGCCGAGCTCGCGTGCCGCGCATTCCGGCCGAACGACTCCGACGGTGCGCGGAGATTGCCGAGCGCGGCCGGAGCGCGGCCGACTTCACACTGCCGTGTGCGCGAGCGCGGCGAGTACATGTCGTGTGTTTGTTGCACGTTCTATCTGTCAACAAACTTTTCCGCGTCGATTATAACCGCCGGCGTATTCTCGACTCATTCTATTAAATATTGACAGTTTATTGTGGTGTGTGAAATATTGGAGGGGAACTCCTTATCTCGTGGACTCGGACTCAGTGTTGGAAGCGTGTTATTTTTTGTTTTGTATTGCGTGCAACGATCGCAGCGAGCTGTAAAGCCGTTGGTCGTGTGTGAGTGACTATTTCATTCGACTTGGGAAATAACTCTTGATGAGATTGACAAATCACTCCATAAGATCTGGCTATGATCTGTAACTCACGGTAAATTGTAACTTAATATTTTATACAGTAATGATATTATTTGTGGTTTCTCGACGGGTGGTGAGTCTCTATGGCCTCAATTGTCCACGTCTTGCGGTATCCGTTATTTTATAAAAATTTTTACTTACCTAATGTAATTCGACAAAAATTATTCACAATTCAAAGTAGCAAAAAATGTATTATCATAATTTAATTGTTCTATACAATATGGACGAGCAGAACATAAAAACCAGTTTTCTAAAACAAAATACGTACCTATATTTTAAAATGTTTGACTACAATGTACCGTGTTGACTACATGTTAGAGCCGGCCGAACAACGGGCAAAACGAACCTTCCAAATACCTGCCAATTGCCACCGAGTGTTCTACCGATAGCAAAAAAGTTAATGAAGTATGGGATTGCTTACTAAGTTTGAGACGAAACCGGTACCAAAGGTAAAAGGTTAAAATATTTCGACACAGCTTCTTCACCCACCAACAAGTATGCACACGAGATTCAACTCGTACGCGTAAATATTACTAGTCTGGCAACATTGGCTATAATGATCGGTAAATGTTTGTGAAACTTATGTAAAAGTTTAAATAAAATTTTAACAGCATAAGATCAATATTTTATAAGATAAATTGTTGATTTACGTATGTTTAACTATGACCTAATTTAGAATAAAAACTAAGTTTACAAAAATATGATTAAATAACGTTTTTGCCCATGCCCTTCGCGACCTCAGTATGTATGTCAGTCACATAAGTTTCATAAAACAGGATGTTACAAGTATCGTTTTCGTACATATATCTACATGTAAAAGTGGGCAGGAAATGGAACTTGGTTGATAGTTAATGTTATCCTCATTACCATTACGGGCGCGACATCCGGATCGGCTCGCTGCGCCCGCTCTAACCACGCTCTCCACTTGCAGCCTCCGCGGATCCGCCGCGCGCCGCATCACCCGCCCGTAGCCCCATTACCGTCCTGACACTTGTTGCACTCCATTTTAGATTCACTTTCGTTGTTATTGGACGCCCTATCGTGGTGAAACATCACGACCGTCGCCGACTCGGTCTCTGGCCCGCGATCGAGGCGAACTCGCCTGTAGCTGTGCCGTTTACCTGTTACTGATATCTGTAACATGTAAATGTTCTAAACTGCTCATTGATTCTATCATTACAACGTTGGCGTTTCTTATTATAAGTATTGTGGGCTTATAATATCTGTCAACTCAGCTGTCATTGGCACGTATACAAAATAATTGTATCTGTGTCAATATAATCTTCTATCCCGATGTTCAATTCTGCGTACACTGCTACACATCGAAGACACTAAAGCTGTTCCTTGCCTTAGAATATGCGCGGTCGAATTCCTAGACATTCAATGTTTCTACTGGAATTTACATGAAAAGTAGTTTGTAACATAACACAAAGGTGTACGTAATAATCTAGACCGAAGCCAACCGACATTACAAGGATTATAGGTGTCACAAAATTAGCAAGCGGTGAACGCACGTCAATATTTAACCTTAAAACGCAAGCCTGGAGATTATGTCGATCACATTACCGCGTACTATGAAGCTGATGTATCATTTTCAACAAAGGCTATTTTCGCAGAACAAACAGCCTTCGGCTCAGTCACTTCCTCATTCGTAACTATCTCATCTGCGGTGGCGGAGTCGGTAGCATCAAGCTGTGGCTGTGGTGCAGTGGCGAGTTGCAAATATGGGCCATATGTACGCGAGCGGCGGCAAATAGGGTTAGTGCGGTAAGGCTTCGCGTGGCCACGTGTTGGCGGGTTCACGTCCGATGCACGGGTGCCTGGTGAAGCGCACATGTAAAAATAACGCGCCAATCAATACACTTTATAACTTCGTAACGCATTAAAAGCGTTCGCTGAATATTTCGTGTCACTTACTGATATAAATGTGGATGATTACTGATGATGAGGAACTGTTATCGATATACGTCATTGGAATGTATGAAAAATCTATTGGTATCTATTATATCTAAGTTTCGTAATAAATTTTTGCCCATAATCCCCACGCTGGGCATGTGATCGTATACATTATACTGTAATACATATTGTAGATAGAGATCAATTTTATCTCGCATCAAATTCCAATCACTCGATGCACTTTTATAATTTCAAACTTATTTTACATTAAGACTGCATTAAATGGATTATAAATTGTTTACAAAATAACCACTATTTAAGCCCCACTACAAGTGTATCATTATGACAGACTGTTTAATAGTCTTAGAAACGGTTAGTTAAAGATATCACAACAATCTACCTTTTATCTCGATTTACCTTTCATACTTTCACGGCCACGTCAAATCGTAATGCGTTGTCATCCAGTTCTTAAGAATCACAGCCAACAATACTGGTATAACAGTACCTATATAGCTCGCATTTTAAATTCCGATAAGTTCTGATCGTCCCCCACATTTGAATTGAAGATTAGTTAAATCACGACTAAGGGGAGCTCCTTAGCCTATGTGATTGTGATTCCATCGCGACCTACACGGAGCACCCGCTAACATCGTGCTTGTGGCTCAGTTAAGACTCAGTTGCAATGTTGTGTGCTTCGGCCGCTTGTAAATGTCCATTTAGAGTTCTGAATTTTGTTTTGTACAATTGTGAACTGTTATCGTTGAGCTAGTGGCGAAGTGTTGCTAAGCAAGAGATCCTGAGCTCGGTCCCCGAGTCAACTAAACTATCGTAAGGCTTCTCCACCTTGACTTTCACTGCTATTCCCTGGGACGCATAACCTGACTGATGAAACGTCAAAGAGTGCTGAAGTCCTCTGCCCGCCTCGTCCGATGCTATAATTTAGATGAACTTAAGAGAGCAACACACGTCGTTTCGAGCCGCATGTGAAATGGCCGCTGTTTGTCTCGGTACAGTCGAAAGCGGTTTATTAAACATCAGTTGTCCTAAAGTACATTTTAATTTTGAAATAATTGCAACTTTCCCTATTTGTCCGCGAATCAAATACGAATTACACTACATAGTAGAGGTTTGCAATAGAACAAGTGTGGCTGTTGTCTGTTGCCAGAACAATGCGCGTGGCCTCCGTCAAGAATAAGAGCGTTTTAATGGTGAGTTAATCGGGAGAGGTTTTTGTTCCGATCGCGCTTGTGGACCGGCTGCCGCGACCAGCCTCTTTGCGCGGTGTGATTGTCATTGACCGACTGGTTTCTCTAATTAGCGACAAGGTCAAACATTACACGGCTGTGTTTACAGTAATTCGATAATTATCAAAGGTTTAACATAAAATTGTTGCCGAACTATTTATGTACAAATGATTCGCTATGTAAACTTTATAAAGATATTTTTCATGTTGTAAACACGTACGTACGAACACGTCTCATTAAAAAGATGTAAATCATGTCCTCTTGGGGGTATATTCTACAGTAAATACGAAGTGAGAGCAAGTGATGTTGAAGTTATATATTAAAGCGTATTGAGATATTGATAGACCTCGGTACACGTGTTGCAAAACATTTAAAAACCCGCTGATCTAATTGCATAAATCTATCTAGGTGCTGCTACTCATAGACGCATTTTATAACCTATTCTGTTTGAATGTGAATTGCAGATATGGTTTCTTGGCGACTGCATTCAATCTTTAGCTAAAATCTCAGTTAGTTTAATACTGAACTGTAATAAACATCAATGTTGAATAGTCTGAACATTTATAAAATTTATAAAGTTTTCTCTCGTACAAATAAAAAATGCTATTCATATTGTTTATAGTTTCCTATATTCCCCTCATTTCAAATGAATGTTATCTGTCGTAGAACTTTCCGGACCATTGGCGAGCACTTGGGCTTAACTTAAGACGTTTAAAAAACTGACCCAAATGCAGTGCGGTGTAAGTAGGTGGAGTTAATGGTGCGAGATAAGATAATTGCTCTAAGTAATTATCAAATTTCACGCGTCTCTCGCTACGTATCGCAGAGTAAATATTGTTGGAGCGATTTTATCATTTACAACGGCCGTTCTGTTTCACAACAAAGGATGTCGTTCGATGCCGCGGCGAACGACGCCGCATGGCAACGAGAATACGGGCCTCGAGGGTTCCCTCTTTACCCGGGCAGTCTCAGGGGGTCAACTGCCCCCCGGTGATGTCACCCCGCCTC
>DWEI01000232.1:0-24906 GCA_018245875.1 Mysoria ambigua | reverse complement strand
GTTACGTTTATGTTCCATTATGGAATAGGTGGTGAGCCTATTGTCATGCATCGGGCACATATCCAGACTCCGAACCACTACTAGAAAATCTAACTTAGAAAATTTTTTAGTGTTAGACCCGGAAATTGAACCCGGGATCTCAAGATGGGCAGTCGCACTTGTAACCAACCAATGAGGCAGTCAAAGATAAGGCAACGCAAGGCAGTATTTTACTATACAAAATATGCTGTTTTGAAACTGTCAATTATTTGGGTCTGCTTTTTATATTCCGCAAGCAATTTGTTATTGGAAGTTTGTCCTCTATATCATTCTATACAAATAATTTTAAGTATACAAAAACGGATACACCTGTTCAGTTGTCACTTGTCAGTCAGTGAACCTGAATGTCAAATTTAACATTTGACATTCATATTTAATTCAATATCATTTTTAAGTCAGGAATGCTTAAATATTTAAGTTCATTGTACTTTAAATAGTTATTGCAGTGGGTCTTTAATGTTATTTACACAAACAGAAATAAATAATATGATTATAATCTGAGTTATTCATTAATATTGTGTGTGCTGATAACCATAGGTGAACATTTATTTTTAAATACTGTAATTGTTTAGAATTTATCTAAATCGCCGTTTTCTTAAATAAAAATTATTATTTACTCTATATAAAAGCTAAGGAAGTAGTAAGAACACTCATACCGCCCTTTGACTTTGTAAATTGTATATTGCTGGGCTTAATAAACATAAGTTATGATCAACATGGACTGCGTACGAATAAAAAAATATTTACAAATTTCATCTTAATATCATGTAACCTCATTCAACCAAGCTGTTTCGAATTTTTTTCTTGATATTTTAATTTTTGTTTATTTATTTAGTAATTCAATAACGAAATATTCCCACCCAGTGTCATGATTTGTGTGTGTAATAATACTTGTAACTGCGTTTCTAATATCGTTATCGTCTAGGAACTGCATTATGGGGTCTGAGCAGTCGATGCCACCTAAGAAGCAGGTACAGAGGCCTCCCACAGTCAGAAGAGGCCATACCATAGCCATAGCTAATTTATCAGGTATGGATTGTATCTATGGAATTAAGAAATATTTTTTAATAGAGTACTCTTGTGGCTTTACTGTTGCTCTATTGATGTATTTATTAGTGAACCTTACTGTTGCACAAGAGGTCTCAGGTTTGATTCCCATGCAGAATAAATATTTGTGGTACTAGTATGAGCACTAGTATTTATTGTGTCTAGATGTAAAGAAATTATATTTAAGTAGATATTTATAGGTATTTATGTATTTTATCAGTCAAATGGTTACCATAAGCTCTCTTGATGCTTGCTTTGGGATTATATGGTCCTATGTACAGATGTCCCCATATATTATTACTACCTAATAGTTTTTTTGGGTCTAAATTAGTCTAGGGTCATGAGTGATAGTATTTATAAGAGCCTTATGTCCTAATATATAGCCATTTTCAGACAAATTCAATTTGATATTATTTATTTTGAATAAGTGTTTTCTTTTCATCTAAGATATATTAAGTTACATGTACACTTGTCATTGGGGGTAAAATATTTGTTTAACAAATCAGTTTATGAATTAATTGTTTTTTTTTAGAATCATGCAGAGCTGAAGCCACAGCCAGTGGCAACAATTCTCCCGGAGCGAGTGTGTGTTCTGACACAGAGTTACCATATATATCATATACTGTTGATAGACCCATTGGAGGTAAGAGTGTGTCTCTGTGATTACACCATGATTATGGCCTATCATAAAACTACCATAATATTTCTTTTCATACATAATGTTTGACCACTGCTTTAAATTGAAAATTATGTTCCTTGCTAATCAATATGTGCCTCGGCACATTTTCTTCAAGTGAAATTTCTTAATGTGAACTTGAATTTACAAATAAACAGAATACAAGATCAATAACTAGTTATTCTGGTGGTTATTCTAGTTTTTGTATAATTTTAATAATAAACAGAGTGAATTGAGATTAACTTCTCGATTCTTAGCTAGTAGATCAGACCTACCATAATATATCTTGACTGTTACTTCCCCGAGATTCTCCCAAGGCGTCAGCGAGGACACAGCGCGCAGGGGATAAGAAGTCGATCTTGCAGCGACGTCAACTGAGCCTACAAGCTCGGAAGAACAAGAGAGCTCGGGACATTGTAGTCGTCAAGCCGGCGACTGACACCCAACTAGATGAAGATATCCAGAGATTACATGTAAGGAGATTATGCTATACGATGGAAGTGTACGAAGTAAAAGTCAGTGAAAACTGCAGAAATTTGTATTCAAATCAGATAGGACTGTAACTCTGGATTTCGACCCAATTTTTGCACTTTTGAAGTTAATTACTACTTACTTTGTAATGTAAACGTAACATCCCGCCAATGATCTCCGAAGAGGCTGGCAAAGAAATGAATACACTCCCACATTTCACTAATTACATTTAAGTCCCACTATGGAATAAGTGGTGATTCATACTGGTTGCATGTGTGACAGCCGATCAAGAGGTCCTGCGTTTGAATCCCGGGTCGGACATATTGGATTTGTTCTACATTAATTTTTCTATTGTAGCTCGGAGTCTGGATATGTGGCTAGTGTATGGCAATAGGCTCACCTGCTATTGCATAGTGTGACGTAGACATAACTAGTGATACATGTTACACTCCATTGTCTACTACTTCGTGGATTTTTGGCGTGATGTTACGTTATAACAAAATATGTTCGTCATAAAATATCACAAACCTTTCATCAGCTGTCAGTAGTCATAGTGGTTTTTATATATATGGAGCAACCGAAGAATTGTAAATGTTTTGCTTCAAATATTTTTTTAATATTTGTGTTTATATTTGTAGGAAATACCAACATTCCTGCCCATCATGAGGGGTACACTGGGCCTACCTGGTGCAAGGGATCCTGAAGTATTGGAAGGTAGAATATAATATTATTAAACATTCATATAAACTTATGAATAATTGTGATCTCGACATTATCAATAAACTCATTGATCTATTTAAAGGAGTAAGGCTACTCGTTAAAATAGTTCCTTCAACCAACTTTCCATCATCATAACCTTTTTTGCTTGGAGAGCGCAAGCTGGTGTCTAAATCTTATTTTTAAATAAAAAAAAATTGTTTCTTAAACACATGGCGATAATGTAAAAGAGAATAGAAAATCTTGTGTTCAATAAATATTTTAAAAGCTCTCCAATCATCCAGGTCTGGACCACCGGCCCTGGATCAGAATGACTACCAGACTACAAGCGCACTTGGCTGCTTGTGCCCAGGCTTTGTCCGCCGAAGAGCACACCCTATCATCTAAAGTCAAAGAGGTATTATTATGGCGATTTGAATTCTATCAGTCTTTCTTATCTGAGTTTCTAATGTAATACAAATGATCTATTGTTAAGCGACAATAGATTATGCTATCAACACTTTTAATCCTCCAGTTTCACAGATAATATGAGGATCATGTTAGTAGGTCGATGTCAATGGTTCAAGATAACACTAAGACCACTGCTATACCTCTGGATTTTTGGGTGATGATTTCTTTTATAATGTTTTGCAGATAAAAGAAACGAAGAAAGGATGATATGAATCGAATGCTCTTAAAATTTGTTTAAGGAAAAATGTAAACTATTGATTGTCCAATTTATAATGTATGCGAAGTAAATAGATAGTTGTCATTTTTATCACAAAACAATATATTTATTTCATCTGTGACATAATCATTAATTATTTTATAACAACTTAAATATATGGCTAATTTATACCATTTCTTTGCTCTATCGACATCTTTAGGAGCGATGCTAGGTGAATGAAATTGGATATAATGAGAACATCGCTTGCACTGCAAATAACTCCATTGATTCTCATGATGAACAACAACGAAACGTTCCTAGTGATGATTGAGTGACTGTGGCGCAGGCCGACCAGGAGGTGGCGCGGCTGCACGCGCAGGCGGTGGAGCGGCAGCGCGCCAACGCGCGGCACGCCGAGCGCCTAGCGCGCGTGCGCGACGTGGCGCACCAGCTGTCGCGCTGCAACTCGCTGCTCGCGCAGGTGAGCCGCGCCCGGCGGGACCCACACGCACCGTCCAGCTGGCATTCGTCAACGATATGGGCTGATTATAATGCAAAGTTGACGCCAGCAGGGATCAGTTTCTTTAATTGTAAAAGTCAGTAGACAGCAATGGGTCAGGTTCCATTTCGCCGCAGAACATTTAGTTTTTTTGTTAGTGGTTGAATAATACCAGTCGTGCAAAGTGAGACTTGAGACTTAATGGTAACTTTTGCAAGTTCTGTCTGATGACCTTGATGTGTACAGGTCAGTTTGGTACTTGAATGTTTCAGCTCTATAGGTTTTAGGATAACTTTAAAAATATATAATTTCAGTATCACAAATATATTGGTAACATACACTGTTAACATACACAGGGGATCACAAATTGTGATAGCGCGTACTGACCACTGAGATGAGATTATGCGTAGGTTTATACAGTTAAAATGTTGTTCCAATTTCAGACCCTGCAAGATGTGGAAGAACTGAACCAAGCGTTGCCCGAGGATAAGAGACTGCAGCCCTTTGTTTGGAATGTAAATGAACAGTCTTAATTGATTGAAAAAAAAAAACATGTTTATCTAATTTAAACCTCGTACTGCAATGTTGGTATGATTTAGCATATCGTTTGGCTCAGTATTGATGAGGTTAGAGGTGATTGGAAGAAATGTCTCTGTATAGGAATAAATGTAGATAACATTTTTTTTCATCAGATGATTGATTGTCTTTTCTTAAGTTGTAATAGTTCAATAATATTTACCAGCTGCATCGTTACAAAAGTGGTGGCTCTGCTCAGCACGGGATCCTATATTTGTATGCCACTTGTCCTATTCATATAATTATTGTTTTTCTAAACATAAAGTTTTAATACAGTATCAAGGTCACACACAATCATGAAATGTGTGTACCTAATATGTCATTGAAATCATGATATAATAAAGAGTTCCAGTTTATATAACTCACAAATAAAATAAAAGAGAATGCAAAGATATTCCATTGTAGTTTTACCTCACATATGGAAATAATGCAAAAGCGCTAATATTTTTAGTTTTTATTTAGTTTTATTGTTGCTTTTCTGCCGCTGTGCGGTTGACATAGTTAATACTTGATACTACTTCGGAGGTAGGATTCCTCAATGGTCTACAGGCAGGAGTGGGTACCTATTCGCTCGCTTGCTAGGCTTTTAAGTTCTTTCTTGAATGTGAGATAATATGTTTTGTATACCAGTGAACGTCAATTAAGTATGGCATCCGGGACTATTAGTCAGTCCTCTGTAAGATTACTACAAAACTTTGGACCAACATTCAAATACCTATTCAATATATTACTATTCCCTAATGCGCGTTAATTCATAAGGCATAGATAATAACACTGTTTTGAATAGAATGTGTGGTCTAGTTTTTCTCCAAAGCTCTCATCAGACCATAGACAGATAAAACGATTTATTTAAATATTTTTTAAGTATGAAGAAAGGAGATAAGCATTAAGTTTAAATATGAATTTGTTTTCAGATTGTATAAAGACCAACTGATGTATATTAAGTGTTTAAATTATGTTTTATTATGTGTTTAGGCCTTAATTAAAAACTTGAGTATTAAGATACCTTTATTATTTTCTTCACCCCTCGAAGTAAAATAGGTTACGATATATCTAATGCCGCACTGCTCACGATGTTAACGAAGCTCTACGTTTTAAAAACATTATTCAGAGCCTGCAAGCAATACCATACAGCATTGTGTAATTTATATCGCATGTCAAATGTTCATAAATTTAAACGTAAGGTCCTGGGTTCAATTCCCGGGCCGAGAATTATGAGATTTTTCTAATTTAGATTTTCTATTAGTGGCTGGGAGTCCAGATTCGCACTTGGTGTATGGCAATAGGCTCACCACCTATTCCATAATGGGACGTAAACGTAACAGGTGAAACGTGAATGTTTACTATTCTTCTGTCTACCTCTTCGAGTATTACAGGCGTGTTGTAACGCGGAATCTTGCTTCGAAACACCTGTGATTGAAATGCTCTTTTTAAAACTTGTTTTACTATTTTTGCCAAGTTCTTAAGCAAACAAGTGGCTTCAGCTCAGCGAGGAGAGGTAGGAGTGATATCAGTACGGTCACACGTGGACCTATTTCAGTGAACTGTGCGACCGCTGGGTGGCCGTTTACCGCGAGGTTCGGACTTCGGCGACTGCGAGTTACGTCTGGTGGAAAACTTTGTACGGGGAATGCTTGGCTGGATTTACGTGACATTCTTCAGTCAAGAGTCACGCGACAAGCTTCTTTGTCGGTGCAATGTTATCGTTAGTTGCATCGATAGTATATTATCACAGTTTTTGTAAATATAAGGCTGACGGGCACAAAAGCGGAACAGGAGGAGAGTTGAGGCGATCTAGTGCGATGCATACCCACGTCCCTCATGGAGTGATCGGTTATATAATTATTCTATCACAGTATAAAGACTGATGATGTCGTCGCATAAATGAAAAGTGTAAATTTGGATGGAGCGAACTACATAAATGTTTACGTATTAATATTTAAAATTAGATTTGCGATAGCACACAGAGCCATGTTACGATGAGTACAGAACAAATCGCGATTTTAACGGTTAAGTCATAAATCTCAACCGTTTGACCGTATTGTTGCCTAAAATGGTAAGCGGTCACGTTGTAACATTAACGACGCGTTCAACTTGTTGACGTAATCTTTAACTGATTCCAGTTAAAGGTAGGAGTGTTGCAAGTGACATTAAAATATCGATGAACTGTTATACTTGGCTCATTCTGTAGTTTGTTTTATAACGTGATTTGTTAAACTGCGACTCAGCAGCATGACTGATCTATTTAATTTTTTAACTATAAATTTTCTTAACATGTTACTTAAAAGAAAATAAAATAAAAAATGTCGGTTCTATTTTAATACGAAGAAAAATATGATTTTAACTACGTATAGGTACCCCAAGTCAAGAGTATCCAATGCTTTATATTTTAATCAGGTTTTTTTGTTAATCACCATACTTATATTTAAATTCGTACTTACCTTATACTTAGGTGAGATTTTTGAAGAACCTGCATAGCAAATCGATTACGATTCGTCCTTTTGTTTATGACCAAATTTTCTTGTTAAAGATTTTTTTATCATATTACTTCAAATTAAGTTTTTTTAGTTTTTATTAATTACGGCTTAATTTTTTAGGTACGTAGGTACGCTTAATATATTTATATTTGTAACCTAAGTTATTTAGAGCTTTAATAATTTACTATAATTATTGTTCCAATGTATATAGATAACAGCACTATGTATGGTCTAGTGGTTGTGTGACTTCTTCTGAACTGGATGTCCTGGGTTCAATGCCCGGGTCGGAACTATTAGGTTTTTCTAATTTATAATTTCAGTGGTAGCACATAGTCTGGATTGTTGCCCGATATAGGTGAAGGCATAGGTTCACAGGGGGCATTATATACTCTTCTGTCTACCTTTTCGGTGGTAAACAGGCGTAACGTTAAGATAAAATTCTTTGATTCAAATACTTATACATAAGCTCCTTTCCACAACGAATTACGAATTATGTAACCCTCTTGGACTCGCTAAATAACTCAATACTGTGCAAATTGAAGATCTTTGTTGGTAGCCAATGCATTTTTCCAACAATTTTTTTAGTTCATTCGTCTTCATATTAGTTAAATGTTACCTTTAATTGCCGACAAACTGGCCTACAGTTTGGCAGACAATAATTGTTAAACAATAAAAAACTAAAAATTCTTTTGCATCCATCTAAAATGCAAAAGAATTTTTGTTTTTTTATTGTTTGTTTTTATTGTAGAGTGATGATAATACACACAAGCAACCTAATACACACATTATAAACGTATGAAAAATGTACAGATCTACAGATTGACATAAATTTTTTGGCGCGACTTTTTTTCATTTTTTTTAGAAATAGCAGCCTGTGACACATGACATTTCGTCATTAGTTTGGCCTATATATCTGTATAATCTGAATGCCTCGTAATAAAAGTAGTTTTACAAAAAAAAGCCAACACCATTCTAGTCGACTGCGCAACTATAGATACTTATTGTAGTTTCGAAAGTACTTTTTTTTCTTATTTTTAACATTGGCACAATACTTCTAAAGTAGAAGATTATGCTATGATATCTATTAAAAAAACGATCAACGTGCCATATTTCAATGTACTTAATACATTCAAATTTGATTTGAACTGAAAAGAGCTGCACAATGTAAACGTAGCAACGTCCCATCACACCTCTAATCTCCGTTGAGGTAGGCAGACGAGTGTAGTAGGTACAATCCTACGATTCATGATTTCTTTTTACTTCCCACCACGGGAATGTCGCGGCTTACACCGAGTACCAATCCAAACTCTAAGTTATTACTAGAAATTATAAGTTACATAATCAAATACACATTGTATAAACTTTTAGACAATCAAATAGGCCTCTCAATCTGCAGTCGCGCTTGCATCCACAAGATCAACAAGCTGGTCATAATTTATTTCCATTCATAAGTCGTAATTTTACTGTGTACTATATGTATATATCATCTGTATAAACGTTAGTATACATCTGTATAGTCTTTAGTTGGTTTGATTTCAGCATTGGGTTCGAACTTCCGTACATCAATTTCGCACTTCTTACTTTTAATAGTGGTTGAAATGTTAAACATTACTATACTATAATGTAGCTTTGAAGATAAATATCGCTAGAAAATTAGACCTTACCTTACCTACCTTAGAATTTCCCATAATATAGTATTAAGTTACCGTTACACTAGTAGCCGTTACACTAGTAGTTACACTACTAGTTACAGCATCAGTACCACAGTACCGGCACAACTAAGAGCAGGTCTTGCCGATCAAAGCTATCGCTTCACTGATTGTCAATATTTTTATCTCCATGTTGGCAGCACGTGTTATTTTCATTAATTACATGCTATTACGACCCCTGCCTATTTTATAGTAAACAATTGTATAACTCTTGAAATGGCACAACTAACGAATAACACGACTGAAATAAAAAAAGTCTCTGAATATAAAAAAAATATGTAATGTAAGTTCACGCCTGTAATCCCATAAGAGTTAGGCAGAGAGATGCGGAACACTCCCACGTTTCACCGGCTACGTTTACGTCCAAAAAAAAATTAAATAGTCAAAATTCTTTTTACCAAACGACGCTATTTTATAAAGGCTTTATTTAAATGGCGTCACGATATTTAGTGAGAAATTTTAATCACCATACTTTAATCAATTTAATCATCAGCAAACAAGGACACCACGAAATAAATGGATAATACGACAGATGGTTATCAAGATATAGGTGATAGTTTACCCAAGATATTAGGAAACAAAGCAGAAGCCTGAATACTGTTGAAAAAGCTAAGAAGAAAACTTCTTAGCCTTCCATATGGGGCTGAGGTAGTCGTGGTATTTGACCACCATATTTGTCACATTGAATTCTTTTTCTGCTTTAATCCAGTGTAATATAGTCCCACTATAGAATTATATTAGTATTGTGTCTCATACAATTCAAAGACAAGAAAGACCACAACCAATGTCATATACATATGTACCTACATACGTATATAAATTCAGCCGTCTACATCCAGAAGTTGAACGTGACTCTCAACACACGCACAGACACCGAGCTCCTGCAATGACTAATACTCCAGCGAATCATATGATCGTGCCGATTTTCGACATTTCTTAAAATACTTCTATTACCTAAATGTAGAGACATATAACTCTGTATGTAATGCGAAAGGATGTTAGCCCTGTCTACTTACGAGTTTATGTTGTATAATAAAATGCTGAAAAATAACACAGGCAGCTTAGATTACATTAATTCTTAAGCATTCTTAAAAAAAATTATACACCAGAAAAAAATATGTAATTTGATTTTGCGCCAATAACATAACAATCACGCAGCGTTTCAAGAAGCAAATCTTTATTTAGGATCGATTCGCTAACGATTACACGGACTACAGTATCCGTAGCAGCTGCTATCATAATACGTTTCACAAATTTTCTTAAGAAAATGTCGTATTAAGCAACCCTACGCGTTCGTCTTGCAAAACTATTTGCGCAAAACGGCGCGTAGCGTACGAACCATTCAGTCGTGGTTCGTACCTCGACCGAAGTACTGAGTGTAGTTGTGAACGAGTTCAGCGGTAAGTAGCCTCTTCGTTTCCTCTTTAAATTTAAATTTCGAAAGCGTAATAGAATTTGCTCTTTTATTTATTATCTGTTTTATGTTTAAGTTTCATATAAACACGAAACGTGTAATTTATTCTTAATTATTTCTACAATTATTTGATGTACTTTTTTTATCTTATTATTTTTATTATTTATAAATAATTTAAAATACCCAATTATAAAAAAAAATTAAGTATTATCTGTACATCGAATATTTGAAATTAATACGTGAACATGACTAACCCGTTGATCTAATAGTCGTTGCATGTTCGTTTCCCACACAGGACATTAAATTGCATGATTGTTTTTTTTTGTGTCAGCGTGTCAGCGTGTAATGAAAAGGCTAATTCATTTTATATCTATATGCAGAAGTTTATAAATTGTGATATTTACTGCAATTCAATTTGGTTTAATATACTATTGAACTCATAAAACCAACAGGTCTGATTACCGCAATAACAAACAAGTATGATTACCGAGCTGACCGCCTTTGGTAAAGTGGTTCTAAGCGCGACTATTGATTGAGAGATTCTGCATTCTATCCATATTTGGTTTTTCGGACTTAGAGACTGGGATTTGTGCCGAGTGGATTACATTAGCCTCACTCCGTATTTCACAGCAGGACGTAAACATTACTGACGACGTCTATGATAATTACAGGCGTCATTTTAAGTTAAGATATTACAAAACATATTAAAAATCTACCGTAACAAATTTTGAAACATAACTGTGGAAAGATTGATTGTGTACGAGCTTACAGTTGAAACATTTTTGAACAATGAATATGTTTTTTAAATAGACATTTTTAATTTTTGAGTTAGAGCTGGTTAAGAAACATTACACGTTTTAACCGAATTCCGTTATCCGCAACAAAAAAATGCCACAATCTGAATGAATTGGAGATGTAATTAAAATAATTTAATCTCATTAAAATTTATACGTTTCTTTTCGACGACCCAAATATTTAATATTCCGCTAATATTTTTATGTCTGCTCTGAAAAATGTTACATTGGTACGCGAGGCAACAACAGTTAAGTGTAATTGGACGACGGTATTTTGGCAACTAACATTCTTAATTCAATTTAATGTTCGCGTTCTTATTTCAAATTATTTCAAGCAAGTGAAAATTTAAGTTTGGAATGGTGATAACTTGAATAGCAATGTTTAGAACAGACCTGTCTATTAATAGACCGATGTAAGAATGATATGAAGATGTATACAATGTTTTATGTATTTATTTTTTTTTTGTTAAAAAGTATATACATACTTACCGGGCGAATGAAAACGCCGTTAACGGCTAGTTTATCATATTGCTTACAGCAGTGAAATTGCTTATATAAAAATCAGTATATGTATTGCAACTTCACACCCGTAATCCTCGAAGAGGTAGGCAGAGGAATGCAGAACACTCCCACGCTTCACCGGTTGTGTTGTATACATACGCACTAGCTAATGTCGATATATATTAGTTACCATGATAACACGAGGACCTGTAGCGAACGGGTGCAGCGTTAGTCAATCGCCACTGAACCCCGGGCCCAAGGCGCTGCGAGTGATGTCTTACGAAATAAACTCTCTCTGCCGAGCGCTATAAACTCGTTGCCAATTGAAGCGAACGCATGTTCGTTGTGAACAAATTCGCAATGCCTCGCCGTAACCCGGTCAACTACGATTCGACGGTTGCTATCGAAAATATGATTTGTGTGAAGTGTATATAGCTTAGTACGTGTGTGTAACATAACAGAGGAGGTACGGTAAAGTAATGTAGGAGGCGATGTTTTATTTCAGTGGCAACAGAGTGCAGATTTGCGTCTGATGTGAGTGAAACCAGAGGTGTGGGTCCTAGTGGCCAGTGCTTACTCGTAATGTTTTTTGTAACATTGTCCATAGCTCACCCGTTTTTCATGGGACAATAACATAACTGTCCAGTATTGGTGTGATGTGGGAGAAGTATCTGCCTTCCTGTTGAAATAACTAAGGGCACGCTGACATGTTCACACGTTTGGGGATATATCAAGAATCCAAACGTGTCTTTTCCGACAAGAAATAACAGACACTGTTATAAAATTATTATGTACACAAGACACAAGACAAACAACACAATAAGAATCTCATCTATTCAGTATATCGATTGTCATATTCGACACGCAAAGAGACCACGCAATGATTTATGGGAACTGATTCTAGGACGGTTGTATAACAGACCGTTGACCTACGTGCACAATGATCTCGCCAGTGCTGACATTGCCAGGGCGGGAGAGCCGATTACGCGTAAGTGCGATAATCGTGTCATTACAAGAGCCGTGACCTTACCGACAAACGCCGAGATTTCACGTATTGTGCAAGCGTAAAGCGTCCTTATGTTACTCTATTGTCGGTTATGTCCGCGTGTACTCACGAATAGACGGTTGAGCCACACGTCTGATGCAACGCGTCACAGTGATCACATCGTACACACGGAGATGTGAGCGGAGAACATGAAGCGCCAAATATCTCTGTACAAACACTCGAGGTGTTTCAACTACGAGGATTACTTTCTTCAAGCGCGCGCATTTTGTACACTTTTGCCTGTCATCAATTCCTTGACCTATTTAATTTTGCTCAAGGTATATCTTTTATTATGTTGGCACCTCCATCTTTTCAAATGCGCAGAAATCCGAGTACTCAGATATACCAGTTAATTACTAGACGTCTAGAATTTCATCCAGTTAAACCTCATCGGGGCGTTACAGGCGTGATGTTGGGTTCGTTTTTCATATATGTTGTTTTCATTTTTTCCGTGCTCTCTGTCTACCCCGTAAGGGATCTGGCGTGAAGATATGTACGTATTCTCATATTCGAAAATCGAAATCCTGTTTGTAGACAAATTGTGTAAATTGTGAATTTAGTAACAGTTGTTACACCTGGGTGGCAATTTAGAATAATATTATTTAATATGTTTACCACACAGGTGACCTTCACCTCCGCCGTCGATGTTGCAGTACGTTCTCGTAAATTGTTAGTGAAAATTATACATGGGTGTTTCTTTGTGCGTGCAGCGATGGAATGGTTAGTTGAGAGAATGAAAGGCGAGCAATGTATACTAAAATGTATATATTTTCAAACAAGAAATTTTAAATACGTTTTCGTAATAATGTAAATTGTAATGTTTTGTCTTATAAGTACAAGCAATGGCAGAGGTTTTCTTGTAGGTACAATAATACGCTGTGGTAACTTTGTACATTTAACATTAGGTACATAATTAATTTTCCTAAGTAACTGATGACAGAGTCAAGTTGCTTCAATTGAAGGGCCTTAATTTAAAATTAAAAAGCGATCATAATTATAAAATTCGATAATCAAAAGATCGAATATTAAAAACTAATAATCTACAACTTATAAAAACGAAAATTTTGCATTTCACACTTCATCATCATCGGCCTATAGCTGTCCACTGCCACATAGGCCTCCCCCAGAGCGTGCCACGATGCTCGATCCTCTGCCTTCCTCATGCAGTGACTACCGGCGATACTGCGGATGTCGTCGGATTTCACGCTTGTTTGTAATTAACTTCAACAGATCACATTATGTTATAAACTTATGGCAGAGGATTCCGCCATACACCGACCTACACCGAGCCGGTTAATGGATGAAAAGTATTTTATATCAAATTATTTATGTCAATAAATATATTGCAAATGGGTTAGCAAAAAAATTTCAGTGCAGTATATGATTATTTAACTGTTAAAAAATTATTATTTTTTGAACATTGCATCGGTTTGGTCAACGGACAAAGTGCATACCAATAAAAAAGTATGAAGCCTATAGAATATGAAAACGTTAGCTTGGTTATTTGTTCCCCCTCGGAACTCTTGAGTAGGCAGGTATAAACAGGTCATCAATATTAGTAATTTGCACCGAGCCGGTTAATGAATTAAAGTTAACTAAAAATAAACATTATTATTTATTATTATTATTATTATTTCATTACACATACGGTGGTATTGGGTAGGCTCCGAAAAATCAGTCGACAACTATAGTTGTCGAGCTTTAAAAAGTTAAATGTATACTGAACGCTGTTCGCAGTACGGTCCTCCCGGTGCCATTCACAAGGATCAAGATTCAATCGAGAATCCCATTATGGCCGTTCTTTATTATCACCTTAATACAAATTATAAAAAATAAAAAAATTTATTTGTTACACGTTTTTATATTGAACTTCAATTTTGAATACAAAGCACAAGTTTCTTGTTTTATTCTGTGGCAACAAGTTAAAACGTATAGGAAATTATCCGGGTAAAATAATAAGTCAGCAGGTAATTATTTAAAAAAAAGTAATATTAAAAGTAATATTACATTATTTAAAAAAAATTAACATTACTCCTTTTATCCTCATCCTTATCCTCACCTCTCCACATTCGAACCCAGTGTCTCTCGAGTTGTACTCGTGTTTGCAACGAACACGACCAACGAGGTAATCAAATTATAAATAATTGCTTATTAATCTAATTATCAAATAATTAATCTATCCGTTTCGTGGGCCGCGCTGCGCGTTACGACTCTAGCTACGGTGAATTTTGACGTTTGAACTACGTTAGCGCCAAAATGTTAGCCTGTTATAATTTTGGCGCCTGCGCCATTGTAAATATTATGTATCTAATATGAGTAGGTGTTATGTATAATAATATGATAATTCTCTGGAAAATAGCAAATTAACTCCGTGTAATTTATATCGTAAAAATCGTTTAATTTTTTCAAGAATCAAGATGTCATATGAGGGGATTTCGGAGGCGGAGGTAAACGCTATGCCAGACCGGCTAGCGGAGACCTTCAGCGGGATGACGCTTCTCATAACCGGAGGCACCGGTTTCATGGGGAAGGTGCTAGTGGAGAAACTTCTCAGGTAATTCTTCTTACTTACCTTAACATGGACTGCTTTCATTTTGGTACAGATTTATAGCAGAATTACTTAGGCATTCCGACCTATTTCTCAGACGCAACAACTAAAGTTCATTGTTTTGTACAGTGAGTACCTACATTACCTGTATCACTACGGCTTTATATACACTAAGAGTTCGCTTCCACGACATGATAAACATGAAAATATAGGTACCTTATAAAAAAAATGCAACGTATTGTAAGTAGTTCAAATAACGCATAGAATTGTTTCCAAATTAAATTAAATTATTCATAAACTCTATTTATCAATATTTAATTATTTTTATTCATTTTGACAAGTCAATATTTTCTGCACAATGTCATTGGTTTTTTTTGTTAACATAAACTATAGGTAGGTACGTGAATCTTTTACTTAAATACTTAACATGCTTACGTTACACAAGACCCCAGTCCCTAGAAACGTCCTTTTTTCTAACATGACGGTAATGTTTTTGTAACCGTCATTTTGTTTGCGTCAGAATGCGCATTTATATCATTATATGTATATGTACTCGTATATGTAGTGTCTCACTATTCGAATATTCGAAATTCAAATTAATATAAAATTGTTCGAATCAGTATGACATTCGATTTACGAAATATTAGTTGGTATTATTTATATCCAACATTTTTATTTTATGGAAGTTTACACCCATAAGCACACACGGGCGACGCCGGAAGTAAATATTTGTGACTAAAGTAACCTTCTTGTGATGCTTTTCGCAGAAAATGTGCGGACATCGGGCAGATAATCCTCGTCGTTAGGACGAAGAAAGGTAAAACTCCCAAACAAAGACTGGAGGAGATGCTGAATGATGCTGTAAGTATATCTTTTATCACATGTAATTAAACATATTACTGCCTTTCATTCTCCTTCACAAAAAAAATTGGGGGTTTGATTCTACGATTTATATACCTATACTTCCTTGACAAATCGACAGCAGATCGTAAGTAACTGCGCCAGGAAGTCTATCAGGAATAGGTTAGGCTCGTGAACTCTCCTTTCATACACCGAGATTTGGCAATGTTTCCACCATGAAATCACAGTGTGATAACAATTTGTTTTATCCAAAGTGGTACACGGCGATGGTACCGCCCGGCGCCGGTGACCTCGCGTGGTCAGCTGCCACACGAACAAGGCCACATTGGCCATCATATCACACAGCATTGCAAATGTTAATCAATTTTAAATTTCTAATACTGCTTAATGGGAAATTATTACGATCTGTTGTATTGTTCTTCAAAATGTTTCAAAAATGTCCAAGCAAGAAATACCGGACCGATTATTAAGTTATCTGTTTCTTGTAGGACATAGGGCATATGTATAGGATAAATACTGGAAATCAATCGTCATTTATTGTCTTTGGCTGGCATTGGATTTGTGGTTTCGATTCTCGCCCAGGATTTTGTGTTCAGTAGATGTATTATGTTGGACAATTTTTTAGTTGTCATAATACATGAGTTGTTCTTCTATGATTGTTCTTTATGGCTTCACAAGAACTGTCCAGAATGTTCAGTTTGAAAGCCTAAAAGGCCTTCTTTAGATTCATCATTCTGCAAAGCGTCATAGTAAAGTAGGGGCTTCGACGCTGCAACAGATTGTCAATAAAAGCGGTTGTTGAGGAAAATCCGGTGGGAAAATGGCAAAACACATTCACATTATTCAGACACACAAAAAGTATCCCAACAAAACATGTCGTGTTTTATTTAAAACAATAACATTTTCCTGTTTACGTATAAATAAACGTCATGTTGGCAAACTCCATTTTTTCCTTCACCTGTGACATATGACCCCGGGGTAATTTTCAAACGATTTCGTCGTGTTTTCATTTCACAGAACTTTTTCGGGGTATAGAAGGGCGCTGTTATGATATATTTCTGTACATATAATTCAGTGCCTTAAGCGCTATGAAAATTTAATGGCCTGTTGCTGACAATGTCTGTCTGTTTCCGGGTTTCGCAAAACAAAATAATTAAAGGTTTGCACAGACATAATAAAGGTTAGGTTTAAACCTTATTATGTACTTAATCAAACATGAAACGTAGCAATGGCTTACGCGCATTTCCTCGCCCCACCTCAAAACCAGTAAAATATAAAAGTATTATTATTCATTTTGCTCAATTTCATTGCATCTTGAGTCGCAATCGTAATTTACGTATGATCGACTTTTCCTGTTCACTCATAATAATATCTTTAGCCGTCCCCTAGATTTAAAAGTATAACAATGCGATGTCTCTAAGCACGTACCATTGTTGTATGACCTTGTACTGACCTTATACATACGAACCTCCATTATTTCACGCATCTAGTATACAGTACACGTAAGAATATTAATTGTCTAGTTGATAAATAAAATGGTACAAGATTGTCTAAGCAGTATGCTGATGCTGTAAGAGGCGAGGGTTTGAATATATGGTATTTTAGTTTTGGGTGGGCATTTTAATATAAGATTAAAAGTTTCTGTAATTATCAATGGATACATCGTTGAAAAAAGTTCTCTATAAAATGATGTCCAATGAGTGAGCTTAACTTTTTCAATTCTTAGAGGAACATCATTCAATTATAATAAGCAATATATATATAAAGTATGTATTTTCAAAAAAATAATTTAATTTATCTGAAGAGACGAATCACACGCAGAGATTTTATTTCATTTGTTCCAAAAGCCAAAGTACGTAAAAATAGTGACAGTTATATTTTCTTTTCTCTTCAGTCGAAGCGAAGCGTTCAACTTAAAATTCGTTCTAAATTCGAATTAGGAATGTTACAGTCAAATGTGTGTCAAACGCGTATATTTTGTGTGTAATGGCCGCATAGTAACGAACCGGTTAAACGCCGAGCCGTGAGCGAGTAAGACTGCAAGCTGTTTCACCACCCGCGCTGCCCTGCGTTGCATTTGAACTGCACTTTCACAAAACTGCACTAACTATCTCACGATGCAGCGTGATAAACTAATGTAACTGCGAGATTAATTACCATTTGATTGTAGTTTAAGGGTTTGATTACGTTTTTTTTTCATTAAAAGAGTATGGAATTTGGTGAATTTTTTAACATAATAATCTCTGTAATTCAAATTAATACATAATATACATACATAGGTTTATTTTCTTAACGCTGTACATTTCTCATAATACATGAATATACTGTATATAACGCTAATTGACTGTAGGGGAAATACATCAAATCGCATGTTCCTTTCGTCGACAGCACTTGTCGGGCACAAGAAACCTTTACGACCTGAGACTTATTCAGCAACATCGAAAACACGTTTTCGTAGAAGGCACGCCTCGCCGCGCCTTACGCAACCCTCGCCCATGCGTAGGGCCCTGGATACTAGCGGCCGTGGCCACCGCATGCGTCATTGGAACGGCGGCATGTTGCACGCAGCGAGCGCCGCGTGTGACGTCACAGCGTCGGTGTTCTAGGGCACAATAGCGCAGTACAAGTGTATAATACGCAGAATATGTATCTACGAGATACGCCCGGTGTACCGCTCACTTTTACTATCGTAAAGCGATTGTTCTCGACAATTTGTGTCGATGTAGGTGCGGTTTATTTTCGTCTCTTATATGGTTCCTGCAGTCCTCCTACCCCTTCGGCGATTACAGACGTGATGTTACGTTTTTTTGTATATATGCTAACATAAGTTTGTACATATTTATTAAACCAAAATACGACAACTTTAGTGTCCCACGTCTTGATATATAGATGAGAGTAGTATTGTGTATATGCAGCTGTTCGAGAAGCTTCGCAACCTGCGCGGCGGCGTGGAGCCGCTGCTGGAGAAGATGCTGATCGTGTCCGGCGACATGATGGAGCCGGACCTCGGCCTGAGCGACGCCGACCGGCAGATGATCAGGGACAACGTCGACATGATCATACACGCCGCGGCCACCATACGGTAATATTAAGTAACAAAATAGCCGTAACTCCCGAAGAGGCAGGCTGAGGTGCTTGGACTTGTGCCCGGTGTAAGACTGTGCCTCTGTCTATTGATGGGACCTAATGACGAGATCTAAACGTTTTATTGTTATGTTCAATAAGTTCAGCGTTGCGTTTATTACAGATTCGACGAGGAGCTAAAGAAAGCCGTCCTTCTGAACGTACGAGGCACGAAGCTTGTTCTACAATTGGCCAGGGAATGTAAGAAATTGCAGGTATGTCAATACAGGTTCTTCAGGACTAAAGAGTGCAGTTAGCCACGTTAAGGTACGAGACGGGGCTATGAAGGAAGACTTTTGGACAATAATATGGTATTTGAACCTTCTTCGGCTTGTCCCTTTTGGGCTGCACTAATCAAATTCAACAAACAAGTGAAATTGTTGGAAACCACCGTCTGATCAGAAATCATGGAATCTGTACTATGAAAATTATACAGCTGAAAAAACTGGTTATTTTCAAAACATACACTTGTATTAATACATTTAACACGACGAATGAGCGGTCATGCACATCATACAAATATTTATTTGGCATAGAAAATAAATTCAGAATCTCGGGATCAGCACTCGGCATTAACCCGCCCAATGACTAGTGCCCTAGTGGGCAATAACGCCATCAAGTGATCGAGAAACTTTTGGGACTTAATACTATTTCAAAGGGTGCCTAGAGCATGCTTGGAGTTACGATATATCTCAGACCTGTCAAGTTAAATGGATGTTGCTGAACGATTGATAAAACGTCGATGCATCCAGCCTGTTAAATCGATGTCCAAAATGTTTATTCTTCTCTAGTTCTAACTTTCTTCTTCTCTATTCACTTCCTGTTACCAGCTTTTCATTCATATATCGACCGCGTACTGCCACTTGGAAGAAAAACTCCTGGAGGAGAAACCGTACCCTCCACCAGCGGATCCCCACAAGATCATCGACGCTGTAGAATGGATGGATGACGAAACGATCAAAGTTATCACACCCAAGTACGTGAATTTTGTGTTCTTGATAATTCGTTTGCAATAAGAGAACAAATTTACGGTACAATTTTATGTATGAAAAGTGTTCAGATCAGAAAAGAGGTAATACTGTCTTTTATCTAATTATGGAAATAATATTGTTATTAAAATTGAATTACTTTGTATCGTCTTCGAGTCTTCTACATAAATTATTTATAATAAATTTATAATAAATGCCTAAGTACTATACGCGATGAATTTTAATAACTGAATTCAGAATACAGGTAGCGCCATCTTTTGTACAACATCGTAAACTTAAGAAGAAATACTACCGTATTAAAATTTGGTGCAGCTTAGTTAGTCTTCTTTAATCAGACCATTGTAGCTGTTCGTGCACATCATCAGCAGTTAGTGAGCTATTTAAGCTTTGATATCAACAAAAAGGAGTGGTATACCTACTCAGTACATTATGCTATGTATTTTCTAGATTGCTGAGCAAGCTGCCAAACTCGTATGCCTTCACGAAGGCTCTGGGCGAGGCTCTAGCGGTGGAGGCCATGCAGGACATCCCCGTCGTCGTACTTAGACCGTCCATTGGTAATGTACTCTGAATTACAGCAATTTATCATGTTCACACTCCCGCGTTCTGCCCGTCGTTAAATGGGTGGCCTATTGCCACAATTCTTCTTATTGCCAAGCGTGTACAAAATAAAATAATGACAAGTATTTGATTGCAGTGATCCCCATTTACCAAGAGCCTGTGCCGGGCTGGACCGACAACATCAACGGTCCCACAGGTATTCTCATCGGTGAGTCATGTAGTACGGTCTATTTACCTGGGTATCGAGAAGATGTCTCAAAATGTCGTTATCCATTCAATAGAAACAAACATTTTCCTATTAAGAGCATATCTTATTGAAAGCATTTTGACTTGATTTTACATAAAATTTTTGATCGTGACCTTAGAATGTAACTAAACCCACTAATCGATTTAAAGTTTATTTTAAACATCGTTATTTCTGGAAACTGCTTAGCATTCAGTACTTTATCTTTTGAAATTGGCCGCCTGAACTCAAAACCACATTTGAAAATCAAAACGAAATATCAGTAGAAAGTTTCGCATGATGTCTTTCGTTTCCTTCATTTATTTATCTTTAATTGTTCTTTACAAAGGGCGGACTTGCTGCCAGTTGGTAATTATACCTTACCCATTTCGTGATGAGGAGTAGGGCCGGCATTATCCTCTTGATTTATGACAACTCCAACATCAATGTCGCCCCGATCCCCGCCGCCAGGAGCCGGCAAGGGCGTGATCCGCACCATGTACTGCAAGAGCAACAGCTACGCGGACTACCTGCCCGTCGACGTGTTCGTCAACGGCATCATGATCGTCGCTTGGAACTACCTCAGACACGGGTGGGCCCAACTACCTTTCACGGCTTACTGTCATCGACTCTTATTTATATGAGCTAAAATAATTGTCTTGAAGGGATTTTGAAGAAACTTTTAGGACTATTAACCTCAATAATAGCGTGTCGCTGCGGAGAATTCTTTGTGTATGGAAATTGCTGGACATCTTCAGCATATTCTACTACGCCGCTCTACGGATCTCCGGAGATATGATCAGTTCATTTAACGAATGTTTCCCAAACTGTTGTACACAAATCACGTCTGTAATCTTCGTAAAGATGGTCAGAAAAATGTCGTATACACTTTTATACCAGTTACGTTTTATGTCCCACTATATAATAGGTGGTGGTGAGTCTATTGCTATACGCCGCCTTGTGAAACTATCGAAGTTGTATAAAATTGCTCCTTTACAATGATATTGAAAAGTGATGCTTAATGTTACTGATTATTGCTGTTATACAATTACCTTGCAGGGACAAGACTTCCAACGTGATCAACTTCACCTCGTCAGCGGAGATCAAGGTCACGTGGCTGGAGATGATAGACGCGGGGAGAGACATCATAATGAACAGGGTGCCTTTGAACGGAGTCGTTTGGTAAGTCGCCTATAACTCCTTACCGCGAAGGTGAGGCTCACCTCCTCGCCCTAAAGCGTAGGTAATGTTCACCTAGTCGGTCACTGCCCAGTCGCGTGTGTTCTGCATCCCGTCCGCGCCCGCAGGTACCCGGGAGGCTCGATGAAGCACTCTCGTCTGCACCACAACATCTGCGCACTGTTCTTCCACTGGATACCCGCCATCATTTTGGATACCCTTCTCGTCTGCTTGGGGTACAAGCCAGTGTGAGTATTCTTATGGTCTTGTCATTGACTTTTGCCTCAACCGAAGCTCCCGTAATATGCTTCAAGAATGTTGGTTGAGATCGGTTAGGGTACGACGACATCGGCTGCTGCATCGATACACGCTGATCATGCTGATAATGACGATGAACTGTGTGGCATAATCTCATAGTTTATTGATGCGGTCTCCGAAACATACGTTAGCTATATCGCACGCGGTGCGACGCGGTCCGAGCGCAGGCTGATGCGGGTGCAGCGCCGCATCAGCAAGGGGTTCGACGTGTTCGAGTACTACACCAACAACCAGTGGGACTTCAAGTCGGACATCGCGCAGCGCGTGCGACAGAGACTCAACGTGAGAGAGAGACGCGACTACAAGATCGACACCGTCGGTGAGTGCGCGGTAGCGGAGTCCACATCCAGAAGGACGAATGGCGTTTGAAATTGGAAATTTTTGTCCAACTTCAAATGAGAATTATTCTTAAAGAATTGTTGAATAATTTCAAAAATGCAATACTAATGCAATAATAATGGAGTTCTTTTAAAAAGTTTTCAATTTTAATTGTTATTTATTTACATTGTTCTTTATGATTTTTACCGTGAATACAGCATTTATTTCCCTCTTGTTGCAATGATTCACCATATGTTCGGACTACATTCTTCTGTCAAGTTACTGCAATGTTAACTATTCCTCTAACCGGGTCTTTCCCGTAACTGAGGAAACCTGAGGAAGACCATACCTCTTCCACAAAGAACATCCTCCACGCTATGCCAGTGCGGAACAGCGAAATGACATGTAACTTATTCCCACAACGTCACCCAGGGCTGGACATATCGAAGTACTTCGAGGACTGCATCAGGGCGGCGCGCGTGTACATCCTGAAGGAGGCCGACGACACGCTGCCCGCCGCGCGCCGCCACATGAGGATGTGAGCGCCCTTGCGTCACGCGTCTTGCTGCCGGCACGAACGTATATCACGCCGGTAACCCTTCAAGAGATGGACAGAGGAACTCCTACAGACAATCCTCCTCCTAGTACACAAACAATCGACTAACTGAATCGTACCCTCCGCATACATCCCTTAACAGCTGGGATATTAGAAGGGCGGTACTACTCTGTCTTCCTCTTCGGGGTTGCCAGGCATAATATGTTTTTGAAAAGATAGCACCTCCCCGTTTCGGTCGATCGACGCCGTGGCTCCGTTTCAGAATGTGGTTCGTGGACTTGGCGGTGCGGCTGCTGTTCTGGGCGCTGCTGCTGTGGTGGCTGGGCGGCTGCGCGCGCTGGCTGTGGGGCGCGGGCGGCGCGGCCGCCGGGCTCGTGGCCGCCGCCCACAGTTAGCGTCTAGTTATATAAAATATCGCTCAATATATTCATTTTATATAAGATGTTACTGTTAGGGATACCCGATTTTCAGCTATCGACCTCCAAATGGTGATTATGATGTTACAATGTGTTGTAGTGGTTCGCAGTCTGGATATGTGCCCGATACATAGCAATAGCCTCACCACCTATTACATAGTGGGACGTAAACGTAACCGGTGAATCCTGGGTGTGTATTACACTCCTCTGCCTATCTGTTCGGGGGTTGCAATCATAATATTACCCTTCTGTTACGAGTGCTAACAAATGTTTAATTGAAAACAGCGATATAGCCTTCTGTGGAGTTGGTACACTTCCATGCACGTCCACGCTAAGGGGTGTCTTCGTGGCCACCTGTTTTAATTAAATGTATTTTAATTATCAACATATATTCCTTGGTTTATTGTTTTAATGGTGCATCAGATTCGATGAGACGTAGTGCTGTGTGCGAGCGACCAAAACGTCTGTGAGGAAGTTAAGATCAATATGTATAAGAGTGTAAACGGCCTTCGTCCAGCGCTGGGCCGCGGTAGGCTCTGATGCTCACGTGTCTAAGGATGTATTCAACTTGTACATCTATAGTAAAAATATATAAATTTCTGGTTAAACTCTCAGAGCGCTCTAGACTGCTTTTATTATACACTTAAACATATTTTTAAGTTGTTTTTTTAGATGTAAATATAGAAAATATATTTTTTATGTGTAAACATGTTTACTAGCGGTATTTTTTATATTTTGTCATTTAATGAACATTAGTTGTATGTAAATAAAGATATAATACAGTAAATATTTTAATTCGTTTTCTTGTGAACATTGTTCAAACACAAACTTTAATATATATGATATTAATTTTAAAGCGTTTACAAGATATTATATTCTATATGTCGTATTAATAACACACATGTACAGCTTGCTTGATCCGTATTGTCTTGATAGACAGCTATAGACATCTAACATCATGCCGGCGGACGAGGGAATTCATACAATAAAACAGGATAGTACTTTTCTTGACAATGCAATTACACAGTACAACACTTCATTTTATACACAGTGAAACACAAACACGAACATTGAAACGTGGGACAGCTCCGTGACCACTTCACTCGGCGACGGCTCCAACCATCGTATTCGTACGGTTGTCCGCCGGTAGCCATCACGACTCTGTCGAAGCGCGCCAAAACACTGAGCGACGCACTGACAGGC
>DWEI01000231.1:0-24951 GCA_018245875.1 Mysoria ambigua | reverse complement strand
ACGCGAATGTGGAGGGACGCAGGTGCCGAGGGAGGCCAAGACTCACCTATCTAGATGGAATAGGCCAAATATTGGCTTATGGGGGAGTCAGAAGCCTCCGAAACCGGCGTGCATGTTAATATATTTCGATTTGTCTTATACTTGACATAACATGTCCATTATGTCACAGTGTTGTGGACACGTTATGTCTCCTAAACTTAGTCACCGCGTTTTGTATCGACTTTATAACCTTGCTATTGTGAATGAGGACTGAGTATGAGGATTTTAACATCGTTTTGTCATACCATCATTACAGCTTACAGTCCACTAATGGTCACTGCTGGGCATAGAATGTAGCCATTCATTCGTACATGATGATATTAAAATATAACATTAGTACCCGTCTTAGTTATCAACGGTTTTTCAATTAATCACAATCATACCTCAACATTCAGCTATATTTGATAAAAGTCGCGTGGTTACCGAAAAATTGGCAAAAGACTTCAATAAAATCTACCACCGAATTTGTATAGATTATTAGAACGCTGAGCTCAGTCGCGGAAAATAACTCAATCGAAGCGTATTTCAAGGAATATTCAACGGCTACAAGTTCATACTTGAAACTGTTCGTTTTTAATATGGAACGCCAACAAATGAATCGATGTTTTTCAAAAATGTATTTCGTATAATTGTTCTTTCTGCGATATATACAAAAATTTGCCACCACTGTACCTGTACGCGCGAACAAACATAACAGTTTTGCTGCAACTGTAAAGACGGTTTTCCCGGAAAAAATCGATAAAAACGACCATAGATGGCTAGCGCTAATGACATGAACCACAAGCGACTGGCAGGTACGAGTAATGCTAATAGTTTAAATACTTTGTTATAACATACTCGTAGTGCGCGCTAGCTTGTAATACTACAACGATTGTTAATATGACGCGCTTACCGTCGTGACATATTTTTGAATTAGGAATTTAAATAGAACTTTTTCGAATTTGATGGAACTAGATTTATTTTTAATGTTAGACCTTGGTGTGCATATACATTAGTCCTTCACCTTAACATAAAAAATGTCCGGAATAAATTGAAGATAATTTATTTACATACATCGATTTATTTTGTATACAAATATGTATTTTCGTGTTAAACAATTTCTGTATTAATGCTGCCACCAATCGCATTATTAATGCTCCAAGCACACGACACAATTTATGTCCTTTTTTTTATACAAACGTCACACTTAATGGTGTAAAGTAATTATCGTTGATAAATACCGCGATATCGTGGCATATTGAATAGTTCTCGCAAGAATACATACGTCACTATACATTACACTCGTAATACTGGAGCAAAAAATGTGACGACTTATTTCTATGAAATGTCACAATTATGATTTTCATGTTTTTTCTTACCCTTCTAAAGATAAAATATATAATTTTGTCATGTTTTGTGTAATTGTTGTATCTACCAATGGTCAACATTAATATATCATAGTGCCAGGTACGTTACAGGTTACACAAAGACCGCTTTCTGCGAAATGTCTTTATCCTTAGAAACCTGACGTAATACCACCAAAAAACTGCATTATATACTTCAAATGTAATATGTAGTTTTAGTTTCAGGAAGTCTGTTAGCTATTTGCAAATTATTTATTCAAGTCACAAACTAAGAAACAAGGACTTATTAAGTTTTTATGTCTCGTAATTGTAACTGGTATCTCGTGTGCGAAGTTAGGCCGGACATTGTTCTGTATTAGAAATACATTTTGTATACGGACCTGCGCTTGGCAACATAGAGACTTGTTATTATTGAATTGTTACGCGTGTCACTTACGCCGCTCACCTAAAGGAATAGGCAGAAAATAAAAAAATAAATAAAATAAACTTTACACAATATTTTATTAAATTTTTGGCATATAAAGAACACCAGTGCAGGTGATTTTTTGTATATCACATAATAAAATAATAGCCAAATAGTCACAAGCGATGCGAATATTGAATGAAATACTAAACATAGTTTTAAAAAAAAGTTGAATGTTTAATGAGCACGCTTATTAAAACCTTGGCGCTAATTTTGCAGCGGATTTGTTTCTCGTATACCTCTTCGTCATACTTTTGTTAATGTGAATATCCTAATATATTTGATAGTTCATTTTATCGGGATCGCATATAGTTAGACCTAATGTACTCGACAGGTTAACATTATTTTTGTGATAAATCACTGGAAGTAAACTTAACTGTAACAATGGAACGTGACATCAATATAATAATCGCGGAAGAACTAAGCAGACTAGATACACCCACATTACACCATTTATGATTTTATCCCACTATGGAATATGTGGTGAGTTAATTACCACGCACCGGTCACAAATCAAAGCTGAGCCACTACGAAGAATTCCAAGTTAAAAATCCAATATTAACTGTCCTAAGCAAAATCATGAATATACATGAATTCAAACCCAACAACAAATAAAACTAAAAGAACATAGTGTATACACCAAGCCGTACGTGTAAAAAGTGGTAAACCCCGTAAAGTAAATCTTTGTCCACCTAAATACATAAATATCCGAACGTCACACGCCAGTATTCAAGGTCATTGAGACGCTCACGCCGCGTTTCACGTACCCTCGTCCCGTGCATGACTCAGAAACACACTATGTTCGTGATTATGTAAATAGTAATTTATTAATTCTTTTTATATTCTAATCGTGAGCGCAGACATGTTACGGTAAAGATCGTGCTGCCATCTGGTGTATTCGAGTCCGTTTTGTTTCCAGCAATGAATATAATACCGTGACAGATCAAAAAGCGCGCGAAAACATCAAAACTCAATGCAATGCAACTGGATTGTAGGTTATGATGTCTAATTCAATCTGTATTTATTTTTACCTGGTCTACTGTGTATCGGGGCGGAGTGGAGAGCGGAGGTTCATAGGAGGTTCTAAACTTGGTGCTGGCAGTTGGTGACCTGGTACGGCCTGTCTAGGCACTGATAATTCCCTAGCCATGTATAGACAACAACATTTGCTGTGAGAGATGCCGCTTTCTGATTTCCCCAACCTATATGCCTAACGTGGGGAATATGGACAAAACCCTTAAAGAAAGGTCCAACAGAGGACATAAACAGCCTGATGATGATGAATTTATTGAGACTTAATAAAACTAGTTACATTTTGCAATGTTATGATCAATCTCTTCCCAGTCTTTATTAAGATCATAAAATCCATCTGGCATTCGTGTTGTATTTTTTTTTATAATTTGTCCTCAATCGATAATTAAACAACACAATTATCGTTTAAAAAAAGAAAAAAAAAAGTCGTCTTGTGACATTTAATTTCACGACTTTCCTATGCTGCCAGTGGAATTTCTAAACATCTTATTTATAATCTATTCTGTTTGCAATACTCATGAATAAATTACATTACAACATATTTATGACGTTTAAAATATAATACATATTAATTCGAATCTCGTTTTAAACTTCGACACTCCGAGTACTTTGTTCAAATTTCATATAACGAGAACTTCGCTTATTCTTTAACAGAGACGGTATGCGTTTAAACAAATTATACATATTTGTAAGTATGTACATATATGCCCAGTATATGGATATAGATTCACCGCTATTCCATAGAGGAACGTAGACGTAACGGGGAAACCGTGGCAATGTTATACATTCGTCTGCCTACCTCTTCGGGAATCACAGGCGTGATGGGTATACCGTAAAAATTCTCGAATATCAATTGGTCGTAGTATAAAACGCTCGGTGTATATACATGCTAATGCAGTAGTAACCTTCCGTCGTAATTATCGCATTCTAGCCGCAGCGAGTCTCCTTCAACTGTTGTGTTACGACAATATGTGATTCGAAAAAAAATCATTGAATAATAACAATCTAGCGATTTGAATAAATATAAATATTCAAGTTATTAAATGACAGGTACTCCATGTACAATTGTACTTATTAACATTTTTATGCCAATTCTCAGTACTACGCGCGAGTGAAGGTTGACGCAGCCGATGTCTTAGCATATACTGCAGTAAGGCATATTACGGCATAATACAAGTTATTGTAATATACAAATACAATAACTTTCTTACGTTGTTGTCAAAATGTGTGAACAGATATAGCGAGCCAGATGTACTTATAATGGTGGTGGTCACCAGTAGTGGTACCGGGGTAGTAGTTTTAACTAAAATAATGTGAACCATATATAAATAAATAAAATACAGTGTCTGTTGGTAATATTAAAATAACCGCTTATTACGATGTGCATATTTATGTATACATGGTACGTATACCAAAATAACATTTTTTACAGTTCTAAAATATTTACTATTTTTGTCTGGATGTTTGTTCGTTCCCGCTAATCTGTGGAACGGCTGGACCGAACTTGACGGGACTTTCACTAGCAGATAGCTAACGTAATAAGAAGTAATATAGGCTACTTTAATTTTAGAACTTGTCAAATTCCACGCGAACGAAATCACGCTAGTAACATAATATGACAACAATGTCTTGTGGGAGGCGATAGTGCTTCCACCTAGACTATGGTACCGCCAACTGTGTTAGGATGCTAACATTCGCCGATGGAGAATATTGAGCCAAATTAATGAACACATAAAAGGTATAGCAATTTTTTGTAATCCAAGCACCAAATCACGCGGGATTTCATTCAAGTCCGCAGTACAGTTAACAAATATATTAATACCCATCGCACGAAGCTGCGTCTGTGAACACCTTAACGCGTAATTGTATTCCTGTTTACAAGTACTCAGGTACATTAGGTAGGTAGGTGCATTTAAAAGTTATAAGCCATGTGTATTTCATCGACCACTCAAAGACCGAACAGGTCGACATTTGAATAAAAAAATATGTAGCTATCCATCAAGTTATGATAGATGTATTACAAAAATGTGACTTCCCTGCACTTTGCCCGCTGTTAGCCTTAACACCGAATTCCGGTGTCTATACATAATTCTGAATGTCGATAATATTATGTATACAAGTGTGAGTGGCATTTTTTAACTGATTTAATTTAGATTGTGGGTCGATAATAATATTATTGATCTGTGAACATGTAAACATACCGTGTTCATATCGAAGCGGAGTGAGAGTAAGAGTTTCCGAAGCCGTGCCAGGAGACAGGGTGTTGGAAGAAGCGACTAAATCCAGCGCTGACGGATCGCGGTACGGCGCGTTCGGTCTGTAACAGCTGAAGTGTCGAAAACGGTATGAAAAGCTATGTACGCCCTGCGCTCCCAGCACGCATGCCCTGCCTGGATACTACAAGCAGGATAACCCTTCATGCGAGCCCTACGCCTATAGTGGACTACAACAGCCCGATGACGGTGCTATTAATATACAAAATACTTGAAAATAAAACCGTTCGAATTATACAATTTATACGAATTATACAAATACCGGGGAGGCAAATGAAGTTAACAAGATAGAGCGTCATTATGAAAATGTTAAATCTTAGCGGTTCTAACTACAAGCAAATGAATCAGTTTATAATTTCAATGCTGTTGTATATATTTATATTCTCATGAACAGGAAGACGAAGTCTCATAACGTTAATAAATTAAACACTGAGTATTTATTTTTTGTTAACGAATTGAAATGCGTGTCTGACATACTGACTAAACACAAAATATTCATACTAAACATTACACATGTTAGATACGATTTTGGCTAATAGATTGGAGAAAAAAATTGTTTCAATTTCTATTATATTATCCCAGTTCCCTTACAGGCTAGGTAAGGAACACGAGTATGAAATATCTCTATTCACACAAACCTGATATACTTACATTGACAACTGTATTCATGCCCGTATATTCCAAATGCTTTGATTGAAAATAGAACTGTCATATCAAGGAAAATATTATTCAGTTCCGTTTCAAAAGTTAATATGACCTCGATCGTCCCATCCATGTAATTAATCAAGCAATTTGAACACATCAAAATTGCGTTAAAATATATTTTTAAGCACTTCAAAACAATAGAAAAATTTCACAGATTTCACATCAACTTAACGGAATGTTTTAACAGATCTTACGGTCGTTTAAACTAATCCTTATCTAAGGTATTATTTGATCGTGATGATGCTCGTATATCAACGGCAAAGAGTTAATAAACAAAGGAGGTGGTCTGTAAAGTTGGAGATATTTGGCACTCAGTACTCTCTGCCTACCTCATGAGGGACCTAGCGTGAAGATATATATGCATATAGAGTTAGTAACAAGCATATAATTTTAAACACTAACCATTAGCCTCTTAACCAGTTGTTAGTGAACCCGACTAGCCTTCAATTCTCATCTCTCAATCATTTTTTTATCATGATAACGAGTGTTAAGGCGAATGTAGTATCTTGTTTATACATGTGGTTTATTAACCACCTGGTTACCCCAGTACTGGCGCTAACTAGTTCGAGATCAGACCAGCCACAGCTACCTTCATGCAGCATTAACCCTTCACACAGCATTATACCGTCCCTCGGTACGCGACGCCACAACGCATTCGCCCATTTAAGTTCACAACTAAAAATTCTTCAATGTAACTTTAACACCCACACACACATAGATATACACACACTGTACACGATATGACAGACACAGAGATGTGATCGTGATGTTCAACTTGTTCACATCGTCGCGAATGGTATAAATACCAGTTCCCGCCACATAAATGTACACTGACCACGTAAAAGTAAGGTCGATGAGTTGTGTCTGTGTACTCACGAGCAGACCTCTGTTCATCAGTTTTGTTAACTATTGGCCTATTAAAAGAGTAATACTTTGTTATTAATATGTCACGCCAGGTCTGAAATGAACGGTAAATGTCTTTATCATTGGCTCTACATTCATGGCTCTACATTCATAGCTCTACATTCAAGGCTCTACATACGGCTCTACACGCCGGTTTCGGAGAATATATCGTAGAGGACAAACCACTTCTTTAAGCCCACTAGCCCATCGCCCACTTCTGATGTTGTGTCTATAACATTGTTGATGCTATAATAACATCACTTGTTGCTGCTTTCCACACATTTGTCCCACTGTTCATTTTACAAATTCTTCCCATACCATAGATCCGAGCAAAATTATTTGAAAGATATAAAAAATCTCTTAATTTACATGTATATATACACTATTTATATGAGAAAAAAATATTCGTATGCAACTTTTAAATTGAAAAAATGTTATATTATCCCTCACTGTCCACTGGTCCAGCGCCTGCAGGTCGGCAGCGGATTATGTGTAGTGCTGGTTACGATCCTCGAGTCGGGTAAAGTGTAATTAGGATTTTCCTAACAGAAAACGCCTAGGAGTAGCTCGGTGTGCGGCTGCGGACCCCGTACGTCATTGGACTCACACGCTATCACATGAGACGTCGAGGCACTGAACTCTTCCGCTCTACGCCTACGTAAAAGTCAAGCGTCAACATTTCAATTAAAATGTATACACATTCTTAAAACTATGCATTAGTTACTCATACGTCACAACCGACATGTATTATTCAAAGAACCTGCATATAATACCTGCAACGCAATAATTCCTTATTTTATAACAAACATATACATATCTGACTGCGTCGTAAGTCGTGTTGGTTACATGTGCGACTGCCGATCGGGAGGTCCCGGGTTCGGTTCCCGGGTCGAACACTACAAAATTTTTGAATTTAGAATTTCTTGTAGTGGTTGGGAGCCTAGATATGTGAGCGATGCGTGGCAATAGACTCACCACTTATTCCATAGTGGGACGAAAACGTAACTTGTGAATCGTGGAAACGTTCTTCATTTCTCTGCCTACCCCTTCGGGGATTATAGACGTGAATTACATATATCTGATAAATATTAAGAGAAGTTGTGCGTTCTCCGACCGATCATTCCAGTTTAACTCGTACCCAAATCAGATTTGAATGCATGAATAATATTATTTTATTGCTTTCTATACAATTCCTGATTATGACATTCCAGATTAGTTCACATGGTAATCGAATGTTTGCGCGTTCTTATTTAAAACAGAAATCTTTTGTGCTTCCAGAAAAAATAATAATACGCATTTACGGTTATTGAATAAATCGTCCAAATTTCCTCTATGTAACATTAGGCTTAACTTAAAAAAGTAACATAACGCCGGTAATTCCGGAAATGTATTGATTTTAACGTATATTTGGCTATTACTTTCTTGTTATAAAATAGATAAATATGATTATTTATACGGATAAACAAATACATACAGTAATAAATAAATTCATTGCTTTCAATCTAATATTATTCACTGTATCTACAAAAAAAAAATCTATCAAAGGGGTTATTGGCGCCGAACAAAATATTGACAGTAGAGGATGTAGCTTTCCTTTGTATAACGTTACAACTGTGTAAAGTGTAATGTTTTGTTCGACGTTACCAATGTTACAAATGTACAATTCCAAAAACGAAAAAAAAAATCCAAATCATGTTACCATTTTCCTTCAACATTACACAGTGTTTTACTAGCGAGCACAGACCTGTTTATACTTAAGTGATTTGATTGGCGCATCGACAAGAGTGGGCCAAGCGATGTGAGAATGTAATTTCACCTGTTAAAATTCTTATTCACTTAACCTAAAACGATTTCACTCTTGATTTATTTGCATACTACGATGGGCTACGGATATTATATAAACGTATCTAAGCTGATCCAGTTGTTGAAACAGCCGTAGCTGAATGAGTTACGATTTAAATATTGTATGAAAATGTTTCCAAATAAAACTATTACAAATATGTCAAGATCATTTACAAATTAATAACAGAAGTGAATTTCGTCATTACCAACCAACTGATACATCATTTAACTTTCAAATTAGCTGATCAAAACCGAAATTACGATAGATATACACGCAATGTTCTTTCACCGTTGCAAACAGTAAATACAGCCATTGAAGTGGGTATTTGTAAAAGAATGAAAGATCCCCATAATAAATACGTTTTCGTGACTGTCACGTAGTGAAAACACAGTTTTAACACACACTATCAGTGTTAAGAGAGACATCCCAAAAGAACCTCGATGGGCCAGTCGAATGGTGACATTAAAACCCGCCAAACTTCAGCATGGTTTCATTTTTTTTTTTTGTGATTCGTCCTCGGCTTTGTATTCGTCTATCTGACGTGTACTTAGATCGGTGTGTTAGCTTTGCGCACACACAAACACCCACTTCGTATTGAACGAATACAGTAAGGCTTTTTTCATACGCAACCATTCACTTTGGGTGGCTTATAAAAATGTTGACAGCGATTCAATCGCAGATGTCAACCTCGTTTTAAAAATTTTACAACAAGACACGTCCGCGAAACGGAACGTCGAAGCCAAAGTCTCGTATCCGAGAGACTGAAGCGCGAATGTAAATACACTCGACGGAGCGATTTTGAATCGATACCCGTTTAACCCAAATCCTACTTTGTTTGACGATCTTTGAAACTGTACCACCGGCGTCCGACTTGCGGCTACCCGCTTGCGATTTGCTCGTTAATATCGTGTTCTTTAATATTCACATTAAAAGGACCGCAACGTCGAGATGTACTCTAAATGAATCTGTCATATTGAATTGCGTCATTTAAAAAATAAAATGCAAGTTGAAACGGTGTGGTACCGTTAGCGAATATTACTCAAAAACAAGTTCAGGGTCTCGGTCGGGTCTTTATCTGCGTGCCTTAAATATATTGATGTCCCGTTATTGTTTTTTTTTTGTCATTCGTAAATCGAAGCTCGGCGCCCGAGGCGGACGATTGTGTAACGCGCTTCACGCAATGCGACCGGACTGGTCGCGTCTTATCTCTGTAATCCCCACTAAAGAAACAAATTGATCACAGTTAATATAGCACTAGTTACAAGATTGCCATATAATTAACCTAGACGTACCATGACGCTTGTGAGCCTGAAGAGGTAGGCAAAGGGGTGCAGTCCATTACTACGTTTCATCAGTTACGTTTACAACTACTGGAAAATGTAAATTAGAAAAGTTCAGTAATGCCTCGGGATTCGAACCCGGGACCACCCAATCGGCAGTCGAGCTTGCAACCGACACGACGTGCAATAACTTAATAATGAAAAAAAGTAACGTTAGTTCACATCACAGAATATAGCTTTAGAATTTTATCGTATAGACGAGAACGCATCATGAGATGAGGACATGGAGACAATTTCAATAATTGCTTAGGTAAATGACCTACTTCATTTCTTAGCGTACGGGGCTAACACATTCGAACAGCTTATTAGCAAAAAAAAGCATAGTGTACGCCTCGTTTTCCAAACAGCTCTGTCTCCAACATCGTTTAGACCATATTTGTATAATTAGGTGACTAAATTTATATATTTGTATTAAAAGCTTTTTGTACTAAACGTTCCATTACAACGCCATATTATTCAGTGCATTCTTTCTCTTTCTTTGCAATACGTTACTTAAGACACGTGTGCGTGTATACATCGAACGTGCGTTTAATTATATGCACCAAATGAAGACAGAAACGCACGTGCAGTGTTCGTTTTCCCAGTATATATGTTGACTAATTAATTTGTCCCCAAGTGTTACACGATACTATTAATTCATCCCATTAGCACCAATATATAGAAAGGTTAACGTAAAACATACTTTTATGTCAACAACGAAGGCTATAATTCATAATAATCATCATCATAAAAATAAATAAACTTGCAAATACAATTTTACAATCAATTTGTGCCACACGAACCATTTATTAATTTTAAAATGAAGTCTGTAAAAAAATTAATTCTTACACATCGTTAATGTTAAACAACTAAAGTCTCGCCATCATTAAGATCCCTTTTATATCGTAGGTACAACTGAAATGGACAAATTTCAAGTCATACCTTTATAAATTATTTATAAATCGCATATCTTTATACTAAGTAGAGCTAAACACTACAAAACACAGTAAAATACAGAAAGCAACCTTAACATAGAAATGTGCTGTGACGTAGATTTGGTATTTGATTAACTAATTGTAGACATTTTAATCCGCCTCAGTCAGTTGCAATCCTCGCTTCGACACCGTTATGCGTCGCGCAGTACGCACGTAGTACGCGGCGCACCATCCGTGCGCTGCTGTCATCCAGTTCTAGTAAACTCTCTGAACATACCTACAACCACTAACTTCTAAATATATATATTTATTGCAACTTTCGAATTAGGAAATAGAAATTACGGAGTTTCTTTCCGAAAAATAATTTGTTATTTTTTTATGTACAACTTTGTTTTTTTTATACATATGGATATATTTTTTATTTTTGTATTGGGTTCGGTCATCTAGTCGGGCTGTGTGTTTGTGTGTCTGACTTGATATTCCTAGTAGTAGCTTTGAGTGTGTATTTGGGCCATGCGTATGGTCATAGACTCATTATCTGTATCACTTGGTCAGGCACAACACAACCCATGTAAACTATACTTCTCTGCCTACCTCTTCGGGGATTACTGACGAATGTTACGTTACCTAATTTTATGTGTAAATTCGTTACCCATGTTCACGTTTTATTGTCATAATTTGTCTTGAATTATGATACAAATAATTTGTAGATACCAATATTATATTGATTTGTGATATAAGAGAACATAATAAATGCAGAAGGCAGAGGCGTTTGGCACTCGCGTATGAGTTAATTTAACTGAACTATCGCAAACAGGTTTTAGTTTCACCGTAACGAGAAATAGTATTATCACACAAAGTGAATACTAGCATATCCCGTCGCACGGCGGCGATGCGACGGTGCTTTCTATTCATGAGATTTAAAAGTCAGAACCGGTGATGTCACAATCGATACGCGCTCAGTGCCGCGAGCACGTGACGTTCGTGTGACATAGTTACTTACTAAACCGCACAGCGAAATGATACGTCACTCGTATACATTACAACTGCGTGAACATGTTACTATGGCGTCCGGGAAATATGTACATACGTACGTTCACGCCTTTTCCTTGCGGGACACGTAGAGAGTACCCTACTGAGTGTCAAATATCTATATCTCCGGCACACGGTCACCAAGTATATACCCTCACGTAATGTTTCCAGAGGTCAAAAAGCCGAAACAAATTTTGGATATTACTAGTACAAATAATTTTGCAACTTTATAGAGCTGAAAATTATCACTTATCACCATATCGTCAGTCCGATTCCCTCATGGTGCACGCAGAGAACACCGAGTGTGAAATGACAAAATCTTAACCTGATGAGATTCTTACACATTAATAATATAATATCATCTAACAAAATAATGACCACGGTTAAGTGATTTTTAAACGAGACGATTTCAATTTATTCTGTAAACTTGCATTCTAGAAATTGAAACCAATGGGTGTAAATAATTATCGCTGATAAAATTGCTCAACAATAAATACAGAAGATTGAACGAATGCAATAAATAATTTAACAAGCCGAGTTCGTTTCTTTACCAATAATTATACACTGTTTCGCACGCAAGCAATACTCGAACCATTGCAACTGTATTCAATAGACGAACAATTATTTTCGTTTAATTATAAATTCACTATATTATATTCCATACGGCTTGGTACTTCGTCAATTGCTAAGACATAAAATCTAGAAAATTTAAGCCACTACTACACAATATATTAGCTACGTAACATCACGCCTGTGAGCCCTGAAGACGAGCAGAGTGTAGTACACTCCCGTGTATCGCTTGTTCCCTTGGACATCTGATAAGTCAATTACCTTATCCCAGACATAAACCCAGGTTACTATTAGGAATCATATTACCACGCCAAGTCTCGTTCGCAGTAGGCAGAGTGCGCCGAATGCCAAATATACTCACACACTTGACGTTTTTCACCTACATTCATCGCTCAGTTCTGTTTAAATACCCGTAGATATATTAAATATCGTTCCGTTCAACGTCTGTGCGTCTGTGTGTAAAACTAAAAAGTTATTAACGTAATTGTGCTTACAGGAAATGGCTTGAAGAAATTTCCTTAGCGAACAAGCAGGGACGAAAACCGTCGCTACTGCGCGCCATGACCAAGGCCTTCTGGCTGAGCTACGCTCCTTCCGGGGTCATGTTCCTCATTCAAGCGCTCATCCTCAAGTGAGTGGTCAATAAACTGCATACTTTATTATCGACAAATCATCGGGAACATGTCGAGTGGTCTGCATGCGTCGATGCGGTTGAAGGTAATTAGACCGTCGCCGAATCGCAATGACAAATTTGATCTCATTCTTCGTGCCATTTCTCTTATAAATATTTTTGTAATGTATTTCTTATAAGTATTATTTATAATGTAATGTAATGTATTATAATGAATTTGCAATTTCAAAAACTCTTAATAAAAGTACATATAAATTATTTATTCGTCGTCATCATCAGCCTATTCCCGTCCACCGCTGGACTTCGGCCTCTCCAATAGCACGCCACTGAGCTCCATCTTCAGCTCTTCGCATCCAGCCGCCGCCAGCGCCTTGCGTATACTCTGACTTCACGTAACCGAAAGCTCTCCTTCGCTACGTTTTCCAAATAAACAAATTATTTATTGATCATCATCACACCTGTACAAACCGGACACGTATTCAGACTCCGAGTCACTACGGGAAAATCTAAATTAGAGAAATTTAGTCGTGCTCAACCCGAGAACCGAACTCAGGACCTCGCGATCGTCAGTCGCCCTTGGTGTGAACACCACCAAAGAGGCAAAGAGTCGTGACATTGAAAGTATCAAAATCTTTTCTATGACCCAATACGTTACAATGGAGTTTCTTTCAGACCCTTCCAGCCGGTGGCACTGAGCCTGATGCTGCAGTACTGGGAGCCGGGCTCGCAGATGACGTACGAGCAGGCCGTGTACTGCGCGTCCGCGGTCATCCTCATGTCGCTGCTGATCGCGTTCCTCAACCACCACGGCACCTACTCCACGCAGCAGTTCGGCATGAAAGTGCGCATCGCCGCCTGCTCGCTCATCTACAGGAAAGTGAGTGCCATGTCTCAATCGTGACCGTCCACATAATCCATTGCATCATACATCACGACTATATTTCGCTGAAGGGATAGGCTGAGGTGTGTGTGTGTGTTTGTTTATAGTAATACGCTTGCGTTGGACTTCTATCCCACTGCCATGATGCGCCAGACATATTCATTTTTACGCATGTCATAAGTTTAAACAGATGTTGTGTTGATAGGTCGTACGAATGTCACACTTTACCAAAATATTATTATTATGACACAATCATTTTAATTAAAACTCACTCTAGTGGAAGTTGGATGAAAAATTTGAATTAAATTAAAACGATATTGAAAGTTATAAAACGTTACTACGATGAGAACGGGAAGAGGAAGAATAATTTACATATGCGTGTAACGATAGTACTGAGTTACATAAGTGCAGAAACACTATTACAAGGTACTTTAGTGTTACAAGTGTGAGGATACTCGTACAATGTATTTATTTATATTTTATTTATTATACCAAAATCCACAGCTCTTAGAAGATAACAATACACATCTCATAAACTTACATAAAGACAAAGACGCATTTTAATATGAAGGTACGTATTAAAAATATAAATTCTCATAGACTACTGAGCAAATATAAAAACGAACTTTTTGAATACATCGACGTCTTTGTTTTTCTTCATTCGTAAGCCGCGATCACTCGCACACTTTATCGTCAATGAAACGTGTAATTAGTTGTAAATGTAAATAAACACCACAAGGTTTTTCTTACAACACAACCGCGTACTATTTCCTCATAATTTTTAAAATTATCTATTATTATTACGTCCAGTCACCCACACTATACAGTAGTACAATACAATTGTAGATATATTTATTATCACACCGGTTCCCTCACAGGATGGACAGACAGAGCCCAGTGCCTAATACTTTTATATTGACAGCGCTGAAATATTTATCATACATACAACACTCTTTATACATGCACGCCACTCTCAGAGACTTCTGACTACCGCTTAAACTAGTATAACGTAACATCACGCCTATAATCACGGAAGTAATAAACAGAAGAGCACACTCACGTGTGAAACACCCACGTCTCACCAGATACGTTTAGGTCCCGCTATGGAATAGGTGGTGAGTGTATCGTCTGCGCCAAGCACGTATCCAGACTCCGAGCCGCTACTAGAGAATCTAAATTAGAAAAATACAATAGTGCTCGACCCGGGATTTGAACCCCGCACATCCTCGGTCGGCAGTCGCACTCGCAACCAACACGAGCAACGAGTCACACACGTTAGCAAAAATATATTACTTAATTTCTTAGAAACACGTAGGTATGTATGTATGTACATATGTATTATTGTATCTGTAAGCGCTAAGTTGGCTTTATGAAATAAATTTTCCACCAGCGGGCCTACTGGAAGATATTACGATATGGAATAAGTAAGGCCCTTGTACAACTGATTTTTATTTTTCAATTTTATTTATCAATTTTTATTTTGTTTTTTTCTGTGTGTACATAAATAAATTAAAAAAAAAAACATCAGCGCGGTTATATTCGTGAGCACGTACGCGCGTGAGCACAGTACCTACATCCGAGCGCGCGTGTGTTGTCAGGTGATGCGCATGAGCTCGGGGGCGCTGGCGCAGACCACGGCCGGCCAGGTGGTCAACCTGCTGTCCAACGACGTCAACCGGTTCGACTACGCGTTCATCTACACACACTTCATCTGGCTGCTGCCCCTCCAAGTGGTGGTCGTCTGCTACCTCATCTACATCAAGATCGGCTACGCCGCGATCGTGGGCGTCATAGGCATCGTCCTGCAAACCATTCCAGTGCAGTGTAAGGAATGTTTTAATTGTGATATCGCGCCTGTATATCCCCGATAGGGTGGACAGTGCAGTATACTCCCACGGTACATCCGTTATGATATGCGTTCCACTATGGAACAGCAGCTGAGCTTATTGCTAAACGCCGGGTACAAATGCAGTTTCCGAACTGCTAGTAACAACTTAAAAGTTAGGGAAACCCAATAATATATTTAGCCCTATCTCGGGATCGAACTCAGGATCTCTCATACTATATTCAGGATACTATAGAAGAGCAATGTTTACAGCTTACATGAGCAAGTTGGCTGCGAAGCTGCGCATGCGGACGGCGTGCAAGACCGACGAGCGCGTCAGGATAATGGACGAGATCATCAGCGGCATGCAGGTAAAAAGCTCCTGAGCCGGGCGTACGCGGCAACGAAACACAGCCGTAGCTCACCCCGACACAGCCCGCCGACACTCGCCCTTACCGGCCGGTTGGCTCAAATCGCTGAAGCAAGTGATAACATTACTGGCATGAGGTGAAATATTGTTTTCGTACAGTACAGTAGTAACAGCCTTATTTTGCTATTAAATAAATACGTTTTATCGTTTTGATTACATTGATAACTTCGCGTTATATTGTCATATATAATATTGCTATAATTTTTTGTTCAATCCAGCAAAGATCGAGTGATCTTGCCACATAGGATAGACATCCTGGCTCACATTGATCAATTAACAGCATTATTTGAATTTCACAGAATGCGTCATTGATAAAAAAAGTGTTAAGAATATCATGTAAGAAGTGATGAAATTCAGTGAATATATTAGTGAAAGCAATTAAATAGTAACTATCACAAAATATGTTTGAACCGCGTCTATCCGCTTAGTCGACTAAGTTGTGCGAGAGCGCGATAACTGTTTAACTCACTTTTTACAACTTCCCCCGCGAATTTAATGGCACCCGGGGAACTTTTGCCAAGCGCTGATAAATTTCTTGATCGCTTTGACTTCCCTTTAATCTCATATTAAGTACCTCAATCAATTCCACTTTAACATATCATTAAATCTTGCTTATATTAAGAACTCGTTGCTAAGTTAGTACCTACTTATACGGTATCAAAATCAGCTTCAATAATTTGTCGTTCAACTGCTAATGTTAATTATACGTAAGATATATAGTACATGTTCAGTTTGAATAAAAAATCGCGTCAATTACAGGTGATCAAGATGTACGCTTGGGAAAAACCATTCGAGCAGGTCGTGGCGACGGCCAGAAAGAACGAGATCAACTGCATCACGTCGGCGTCCTACCTGCGCGGCGTGTACCTCAGCTTCATGGTGTTCACCGAGAGGCTGACGCTCTACATCACGTTGTTGTCGTATTCCTTATTCGGATTCCAGGTCACCGCCGACATTGTGAGTTGTTTGACGATAGTTCCACGTATTATACCTGTGTCGTGTCGTTCAATGCTATAAGGTCGATGTTTCCAGGTGTTCCCTTTGGCGCAATTCTACAACACCCTGCAGGGGACACTTTCAATAATAATGTCGAACGCTGTGTCGTTTTTGGCCGAGGCGCTGATATCAGTGCAACGGCTCGAAGCGTTCATGCTATTGGGTATGTGAGACGCGCGAGTCTCAGTACGAAATAAGAATGCATGGCCGATCGCCTGTCGCGTTTACAATGGCTATATTCTATCTGTACACCTACTGTACTCTTCCTATAACCCACGAGTCCTAAGTATAACACGACTCGATATCTCTAAGTAACACTAATTTTCTTATTCTAGCGTCTACGAAATACTTTAACGCATTCATAGCTCAGGTGTCGTAGCGAGCGGGTGCAGTGTGTACGAACAGACGATCTGTATAATAGATTCCGTCCGGTTCCGCAGGCATTCCCGATGGCACAAATGTTCAACACCCTCCAAGCCTCGATTGCTATCATGTTGCCGACGTGTCTATCACAGGCAATGGAGTCGTATACCTCTATTCTGCGTATACAAGCTCTTTTACTCCTGGGTACGATTTTATAAAATACGATCTAACATGCATTATGGTTGTCCTTGTGATGTGTGAGATTTGTCGTCGATGCGTTATAGTATTATTTCAATGTGCAACTAACATTAATCGTGATACTAACGTCGCTTCAACGATCACTGGACTGAAATGGTTTCGAGTGTCTAACACGCGGCTACATCGATGTAATTTACATAAATCCCATTAAACTTTAATTATCTTCGTACATATTATGTACGTTCATTGCCAACGTACGTACATTTTTAAGTGCGCCATGCGAAATGTCACTTGCCGTATACAAGGATAATAATTTACTAATAAAAAAGAGAATAAAACCAACCTAATCAATATGTAAATTTTTATAAAATGAGTGATAATTTTTATAAAATGAGTAATATTTTTTATAAAATGAGTAATAATTTAATGTAAAATGATTTATATTTATTGAATACTCAAGTGCGCACGTTTGTGAGCTTATTGGCACAATTAAATACATGTTTAGCTATCATTTGTGTTCATTTTCCTATGTTGGACGACTTCATATGGTAATACGACACGTGCAATTCGATACTCGATCGTAATTACTTATTGATTGTCACTTGTTGTTAGTATGTCCTTACTTACGCTGTAGATATCTGTCGATACCTGCAACTTAGGCGCGTTGATACCGAGTTTGTTAATATTTTAATGTATTTTGCAAAATAATTATAAAGAGATTAAACGATATGTAAATAATAGTGCAGAAATGTCAATTGATATCTTCATAATATTAAATTAAATCACCTTTATTACATAAAATAATGATTGTAACATAAAAGATGGATCTTTATTTTCATGGTGGGTAGGATTTTTATTTAAAAGAAATAATTTATTATTATTATAATCAAATATGATGTAATAAGTAGTCGCTATGAACTTTAGCCTATTAAATAAAATAATCAATTAATACAATTTCATAACGTTTAGTAAATTACTTAACTCCTTATAATTTTATGACTGCAATCGGTAAGCAAGAAATAAAGGTTTAAAAGTTTTTAACATAACAAAAGAATGACATGGAAAAAATAACATATTTTAAACCTCTATTTTAAAGGAAAATGGGTGGGATTGTTGGAAGCTTTTATCTGTTAACAATGCTTAAATTCGCAATTGTATAATTAGTGTTTGACGTAATTATCGAGTATATAATATTTTTATATATTGCACAGTAGAATAATTCAAATGTTAATGAAACAGATGAAAGGGAAGATCTCCGTAGCGTGGCCGGCGTGGACATAGCGAAGCTCGTCGAGAACGCTGAAAGCAAAAAGAATAAAAATCTCAGCGACGTAGATCTCTGTCCCAGTAAATTTAAGAAAATCGACGAAGAAGGCATATATAATCCTGGTAAGTGGGACACAATAATGTATTTTTATAATATTGTATTTTTCAAAACTCATTCGAGAAGCTTCTAGAACATTGTAGTATAAAATTGAGACATAATTTTAAACTTATATAATATTAATTTATAGCTATTAAAAATGTGAATAATCAAAGATGATTAGCGAAGAAAATATTACAATGAATCAATAATATACAATTTTAGAATATTTTAATAAATTATTATGATAAACAAGGCAGTATAAAATTAATTTAAACTCTGGTCATTGTATTTGAAACTTATCGTGAGTGCCTGTGAGAAACACATTCAGGGCCAGTCAATTTAAATTGCTATCAGTGGATTATTCAAATTATACGCATATCATATTTTATAATATTTTTTATCTGTTCTTGTAGGATTCGACTCTAATGAGAAGGGTCTTATCACGCAAACTCTTAGCGCGGTGTCCCTGAGCCCAGAAGTGGGCATCCAGATTCAGGACGTGTCCGCGAGCTGGACCGAGAATGGCCCCATTACACTGCGAAAACTGAACATAAGCGTCCCCAAGGGAAAACTATGCGCCATCATAGGCGCTGTTGGTTCTGGCAAGGTACCATTACAAATTATCACCACCCCCGTCTATGTAATACTTTTAACTATCATTGTCATTTTACCACGATATTAAAACGTTCATTCTCTTAATGTTAAGTATGATATTGGATATTTCCAATTTAGAATCAGCTAGCAGTTGTTTTCAGCAAAACAGCATCAGACATCCATGATTGTAATTTACTGTAATCGACTCGACTAAGCTATCGAAATATGTATATTTTAAAATTAATCTTTGTTCTGTTCATTCATCTTTTCATAATTTCTAGAGTTCAATTCTACAACTGCTGCTAAACGAGCTGCGGCCCACGCGTGGGCGGGTGCACATATCGGGCCCGCTGTCCTACGCTTGCCAGGAGCCCTGGCTCTTCGTCGCCACCGTGCGACAGAACATTCTGTTCGGGCTGCCCTACAACCCGAAGAAATACAAGGAGGTGAGATATTTATGATACAAAATTCACAAACACAAGTATCGTAATAAATCCATCATATAACTATACTTGGTATAGTACCAAAGATTACTCATATTATGTGTAGTCTTTAATTAGAAAAATGTTAAAGCAGTCAAGACCATTTTATCGTCATTGACTGAAATATCGTTCAACTGTTACACATGTTTGTCCGCTATGACTGAAATACTAGCCAACAATATTTCTACCAGAAGCCACTCGCCTTAGTGATCATTTAGAATACCTGCACATACATTTTTTGTACCCAGTACCCCGGCGTGGGAATCTAAGTACCTAGAAACTAAGCTAACACTAAAAGCCCAAGATCAATTTTAATATACTGTAATTGTGTTCATTTTTTTGAAGAGATTCCTAAGTATTTTCCCGCTCCAGGTCGTAAGAGTGTGCGCCCTGCAGAAAGACTTCCAGCAGTTTCCACACGGCGACCAAACCCTGGTGGGGGAGAGGGGCGCTTCGCTCTCCGGCGGTCAACGAGCTCGCATCAACTTAGCCAGAGCTGTGTACAGACAGGTGGGTACATCCAAAACTTAAATGTGTGCATAACATAATACACAAATTGCTAGATACAAATGACAGAATATTACCTAAGATATAAGCCTTAAATATCCTCTAACTTGCTCATTGATACAGTAGCTAGTGCACCTGTTCGCTTAGTCAGGCCTCGTGGACTCCACACGAGCCAAATATTTGCGAGATGTAAAAGCCTTTTTGCTATTTTTCGGTGCAAAGAAACATTCTACATAATTATATAATTAATACGGATTCATATGCTTCATTAGCAGTCCAATAACCAGAGCACAAGCTTTGCCTATATAGAATTAGATGGCTGTTAAACTATTATTATTTTCCGTTACGTTTACGTTGACCACGTCTAGTCCTTCACGTGGCACACAGACAGCACTGCCACGTAATAAGTCTAAGCTTACCGATCTAACGTAGTCCTGTGTGCCGTGTGGTGGTATCCTGAAATTACTGTTGCTGTATGTTTGCCGGCCAGTTGGTACAGTTGTAACAGAACCTGACTTCTGTCGAGGGCCGTGGAATCGATTCCCATGCACGATAAATATTTCTTTGACAAGCACAAGTATTTCTTCTGTGTGTAGACGTAAAAAATATATATCACCATTTATGTGTATATATGTAGCGTATCAGCCGTCTGGTTACCATACCACAAGCGCTCTGGGCCCTTACTTCGGGACCAGACGGCCGCGTGTGGAGGTGTCCCCATACTAATACGCGGTCGGCCGCAGGCGGAGGTGTACCTGCTGGACGACCCGCTGTCGGCGGTGGACGCGCACGTGGGCCGCCAGCTGTTCGACGAGTGCATCAGCGGCTACCTGCGCCACGCCACGCGCGTGCTCGTCACCCACCAGCTGCACTACCTGAAGGCCGCCGACTACATCGTCATACTGAACAACGTCAGTGACGTCATCCTTGTCTTGCGGTTCATTTACGAGTGCATTATCGACGATCCACTGAATCAGTTGACGGGTTCAACCCAGTATATTATCTGGAAAGCCCAGGCAAACGTGATATGATATATTTCGTAAATAACCGATTTATCAAAATGTAAGAAAATATTTTTGAACAATCCTTTTATTAAATAATTGTTATACTCACTTTTAGGGTTCAGTGGAAGCCAAAGGAACCTATGACGAACTGATGACTTCGGGCACAGACTTCGCCAAACTACTCTCCTCCACGCATGATGATAATGAAAAAGAAGATAATGAAAAACCACTTCCGATGTCCCGACGAACATCTGCTAGAGTAAGTTCTCGATAACTCTTTTAAGTGGGCTTTGAAAATATACAAATCCGTTGTAATCATCGTATAATTTTACTTGTTAGACGATATTTTTATTTCATAATCGTGAAAAATTATCTTGTCTTATGAAACTGTTAGTAAAGACTTTTTTGTCTATTTTAGGATATTACATTTTCTTTTACACTTTAATAATGCCATTTGTACTTGTCCGGTGATATTCTGCTACAGGCTTTACATGACAAAAAAATGTAGAACTGATTTAAATGTCCTTAGAAAAATAATCATCACTATCTCAGTCCACTGCTGGGCATACTAGTACATTCCCTAAAACGTTTGTTTTGTCCATTATACCCACACTCGGCTTGCAAATAGGACATCGCAGAGCACAGCTGCTCGCACCGCCTACGCTATAATACGAATTTAATTTTCCTTGTCACCAGTTATCAACCACTCGCCGGCCGTCGCTCTCGGAGTCCATGACTGGCAACGAGGGCCCGGCGCAGGAGATGGAGGAGGAGGAACGGGAGTCCGGCTCCATGGGCTGGCACGTGTACGGCGCGTACCTGCGCGCTGGCGGCCGCACTGGCCGCCTGGTCTTCATGGTGCTGCTACTGATCGTTGGACAACTTTCTGCCACCCTCTGCGATTATTGGGTGACCTTCTGGTAAGACCTAAATCGTAGCTCCATATATCTTTAATTGTCTACCTAACTACTGCTGGATACTGACCAACCTAATTTGCGCCGATTCACTCCATTCCGGGCCTCTTGAACACTATGCAGTAGTTAGCTTAGGAAATTATACTTAGCTAGTTGTAATTTGTACAGTAATGGAACAAATGAATCAGTTCAGCCAAGTGAAATAATATTGTAACTGGAATAAATGGAGCGATCAATTCACGGTCAGCTTAGGTCCGTAGAGCAGTTGAAATGTAATATCGTGCAGATAATGTGAACAGATCAAGTTCATAGTACGATTGTAATCAAGACGCAATTATTAAACGAGCTATTAATCAGATAGGGTTTCCCCCTACTGCTCTACATAGTTCATATAATTCAATATATTGTAATATATAATTTAATAAATGTTGTATCGACGAGACCTTCAATATTTTCATATCTGCTCAAAACGCAATCGCGTTTTGGATAGTGCTTTTGAAAAAAAAATTAAAACTGTACTTTTAGGACAAACGAAGTGACAACGCAGAAAGAAAATGAGAACAACATCACCTCCGACAATTACAACAGCGCGATCGCGGCGCCGACGAACAAGACGTTCAGCTTCACGAGCTACTTCACCGGAGTGGAGGTGAACCCAGGTGAGGCGAGCGGCGTCAGCGTCGGACACGATCGAGCGCATAAAGTTTAAATCGTTCGTAATATCCCGCATGTTTGTTCTTGTTCTTTGCGGTAGAAGAAGATAAAAATAACGTAGGAAACCATGCGATCGAAAGGTCCTGGGTTTGAATCTCGGGTCGGACACTATTGGATTTTCCAATCTGAATATGGGCCCGGTGTATGGCAATAGACTCATCACCTATTCCGTAATGAGATGAACGTTAATTCTATCTACAACCAGCAGCCACCGTCCACCTCGGCAATTCCCCTGCTAGACAGAGACATGCCCAATCAAATCACGTAGACACTCGCTGTTACGGATGCGTGATATACTGGAGCGCGTCCCCAGACCTGGACATCCACGCGGACATCGGGCCGCTGGACACGGCCGAGTACCTGTACGTGTACACGGCGCTCATCGTGTGCTGCATCTTCTTCGTCACGGCGCGCGCGTTCATGTTCTTCAAGGTGTGCATGACGTCCTCGCGCCACCTGCACAACGACATGTTCCACAGCATGCTGCGCGGCGTCATGCGCTTCTTCGACACCAACTCCTCCGGTGACTACTTCTTCATGTTATTAATTTGTTCCGTTTGTTATTTATGTTAAAGTTTTGCTCACTTGGTTATTTATATAACTCTTTTGTTGGGATGATTATTTATATTAAATTTTGTTCCGTTGGTTATTTATATTAAAGGTTTGCTCACTTGGTTATTTATATAACTCTTCTGTTGCGATGATTATTTATATTAAATTTTGTTCCAATTTATACAACTAAATCACTAAAATGTTAAAATTTCAATTACCCTATTGTCATTTTATGGTTTTTCTTACTAGGTCGGATTTTGAACCGATTCTCCAAGGACATCGGCGCCTTGGACGAGCTGCTGCCGCGCTTTCTGCTCGAGTGTATTCAAATCTACCTCGTGATGTTCAGCATCCTGGCGCTGAACGCGGCCGCTCTCATATGGACCTTGTTGCCGACCACCATCATTCTGCTTCTCTTCTACACAATTCTGCAAATCTACTTGAAATCGGCTCAGTCGATAAAAAGATTGGAGGGCACAAGTAAGTATTCAGTGACAAAATATATGCCTTCATTATTCTCAAATCGGTAGAAAAATCGCTTTTTACCAATTTTCGGAAGTTTGATGTAGGTAAAAGACAAAATATAAATCGCTCAATGCAAACGTAAATAAAAATTTGTATAAGTACCACCTACCTTTACCTTAGTATTTGAAAAGACGTGTTTTACATGACAGATTTCCCGATTTGCATTTCATATATTCATTACATAAATATATTTACTCATATCGACTTCTAAAACACAACCCTCCACAATCCGCAGCCCGCAGCCCCGTGTTCTCTCACATGTCGGCGACGCTCAACGGCATCAGCACCATCCGCTCGTCGGGAGCCCAGCAGCGGCTCATTCAGGAGTTCGACCGGTTCCAGGTACCTTCTACTAACTAACTGGTTTCTTCTTACCCGCGCTTCTCTCTATTAGCTTACCGTCAATGTACAATCTTCAAAATTACAGTTTCAAAGGGAACTTTCGTCCTTTCAAATGTGTTTACATTTGTTTCAATAATCAATGACCAAAATTACAAAAAGATTCAGTCATTC
>DWEI01000230.1:0-24953 GCA_018245875.1 Mysoria ambigua | reverse complement strand
CACAGTGCTTAAGTAGTAGTGGGTGTATATTATCAGGTCCCATGCCCTTATTGGAGTCTAAGTTCTTTAGTTTTTTCTTCACTTCTTCTGATTTGAATACAATATGTGTTTATCGGCAATATGTGTTATGGACAATATGTGTTTATCGGCCAATATCCTCGTGTAGACAATTTCTCAATCAACGTACGTAGCCGTGAAAAGTTTCCAAAACGACGAGAGGAAAAAGTGTCAATGGCAGTATAATACTTAGCACGGACCGTTGCGCCACCGCACTCGTGCGGCGTGACACACTCGCAACTCTCAACGAGTAACACGAGGCAGGATGTGGAGCCGCGGCGAGCGCACGCGTTGCAAGCGGACGAACAAGGAAAATGCGTATTTGTATCGTTTAAATTCACCATAATTCATTATAACATTTAATCACTTTGTTTCGCTGTCAATATCAATTTAAATGTTATGTATAAATTTTGTGGAATTTTTTTCAATTAATAAGAACTCTAGGGAAAAAACATATATTATATATGTTTGTCTACTTGTTTGTTTTTCAACTCTGAATATACTTATTTTTTGTTGAATATACTTAAAAATAAGATTTGTATGTTTCAAACGTAATTTAATAAATGTTTCAAGATTTTATTCATAAATAATACCTATCTGCCAAAGAAATAACAAAATATATTTGAAATTGAATAACTTACTGCCTCGTTGGTCACAAGCGCCACGGTTGACCAAAAGTCTTCAGGAAAAGTTTCACTATGTTTTTTGTTCACTTGCGATTCCCAATAATAGCTCGGAGTCTGAATTTGTATCACATGTCTGACAATAGGCTCAGTGCCTATACCTTGATGATACCAGGCGTGATGTTGTGACGTGTGGAGGCGGAGGTGGAGGTGGAATAATGTTACAACGAGTTTTAATACAACAACACATGCACATATTGTCATTAGTGAGTATTTATATTCGTCAAAGTTACATTTGTAAAAGCAATTGGCGCGCAAATTCTTAGAATCCGAGTATGTACGTCATATGGACATTTATATAAACGTTAAACATAAGCGTCGGTAACAGTATCGAAGCAAGCCACACGGTTCTCGGAAGTGGCGGACACTCGTTCGATATACACATGCCTACTTGGAAATCAATTACGAGTACTTGCCATTTTTTATTTGGATTTTATACGTATTGACGAGATCTTTATAAAGTAATGGGTGTAATGAAATGCCAACCACAAAAGGAAGCATCTTGTTCTAGTATTATATAAACGTAAGTATTTAAGTAAATATTTTGTAGTAATATTTTTTTAGTAAGTATTGTATTGGTATTAAGAAACAAAACATGGGGTCCATTTCATAGAAAATTACCAATATTTTGAAATATTCGTGAGAGTGTTTAATGTTTAAAGAGTACCGCTATCTTAGTATGCGGTACGACAATAGGTCCAGCGGTTGCGACCATAAAACAAATGTTCGGAGAGCGTCCGGCCGCGCGGCACCGCCTGCGCCCCGCTTTCGGACCTCGGCCATTCTAAATTTAACGAAAGCTAATTTTGTTGCATTTTATTGCTTTGAAATGGGATCAACAGCCATTAGGCCGCTTTTTGCCACGCCTTTTATTAGGGTGTCGTCGGAGGCCCGCGGCGCGAGACAAAGCGCTGACCGGACTCGCTCGCATAAACAATGTTTGACGGCTTCTTTGCCTGTTTACGACCAACGCGCTTTTGATGGCTCCTCGTCAGCGGCCTTTATTATTATCGCCGCGCCGTCACGTCGGCTCCCTCGCGCGGCAGGCAGAGAACGCCGAGTGCCGGACGTCGTGCGTCGGCTACATTGGTTGCTCCTCCATGCGCTCGCGCTCATCTCGGACACTGCCCCCCCCCCCCCCCCGTCCCTCGATGCCTCAGCTGTGAGATAGATGTCTTGATGACCCTCGGCACATGCACAGATCAATATATTTCATATACACGTAAATAAGAGTCACGTTTTTAAAAATACTAACAATAATACGAAAATACCTTGTTTAGGACATACTCGTATACCCGCTCTCAGAGTTATAACTAATTCCAACTTGTCAACAATGTTAACGTTTCAACAAGTGCTAGCGATCGATCGTTAGCGATCAACACCGACCTGGGCTGAGAGATAGAGGAGAGCGTCACATACAAACAATAACATGGAAATATGTATAATAAACTGAACATCATTGTAAAGTATTTAACACTGGTCGTAAACATGTGTATTTATTAAAAAGGCGCATCTCTGAAGTCAAGTCGCTAACGTTAGCACGCGATTTTATTACGTAGGTAACAATTCCGGTCGAGTTTCATCATTCAAATTCGATACACAATGTTACACTGGATTCAACGCGAACTATTTTGTCAAATTTGAATGCTTATGATTTCTTTTTATAACGTCATAGTATAATGTAATCCTTCTAGTTTTGCATATTATTTCAGATTGCAAGCTCTAAACGTATTTTAATAGAACATATTATTCACGTATTGTAGAACCCTGAAACGGTATAGAGAACAGTTAAAAGGGTAGAATAAATATAAAAAGCTTTAATAAATGAGTCGACCGGCCAGAACACGCCTCGTATTAAAACACTCGCTAATGGGAACATGTTGTAACCCTTTCTTTGTTGTATGTTTTTTATTGTTTTATTCGGGGGTCAATGCATACAATTTGCTCTACATCTGTGAAAGGTTTATGGATCAATTAATTAAATGTCGGCACGGTCATTGTCACTGAGTCAATATGGAAATGAACGGGCCAGTAACAATGCGGTGATTTATTGCAGGTTGTCGCAAAAAAATACGCGCCGAGGTGAGAACCGCGGCGAGGAGTGTTCCGACGACGCCATGCGATTGTCGTTTCGCAGGAACCGGCTTCAACAGATAATAGAAAGATGTCTAGCTACGGTTGAACATTTATTTTATTGCCTTGTTTACATTGCAAGATGAAACTTAAATGGCCGTTCAATAGAAGAATGCACCGGTTTTATTGCTTCACTTAAAGGATTATTATAGTCCCAAGTCATAATCAAGTAAACTTCGCAATAAAGCTATTAAAGCTAACAGCCGGGCAATCGGCATCTGCGACGCGTCTATGACATTTTATATGTTATCGTAAAAGTTATATATTAATAAATGACTATTACAAATACCTGTTTGTTCTTTTTCGCACGAATATCTTTTTCCAACTTTCATCAGGTAAGTATTCAGAAAAAACGACAAGAGATATCTATTAAAGATGTAAAATTAATATTGACTCTTATAATATTTCATTTGAAGACGCCGTGCGGTGGTGAGTCTTGCCAACATGTGTCCGCCCAATCTTCGCCCGGAAAGACACAGATATGGGGAATGATAAATATGCTGAACAGTTTCCAAAAAGGTCTAATGTCACCCAAATATGGTAAATGGCCGAGCACAATACTACTGCCGGGTTGTCCATGTCTGACAGGCCCATAGCAATTGCGTATTTACATTTTCTGCGAAGGTCCCGCCGACTACACACTCTCATAGCGTGCAGGTGGAAGAAAGGTACCTATAGTATTACCTCACACTATATGGCGCACCGACCTCCACTGGAGCGCAGGGGGCGTCGGGCCGATCAGTACACACTGTTGGAAAATGCTCAACAGATGTATGCTTGAAGTATAATATTAATGAATGAACGATAACTCCGAGCGATCAGGCTTGATAATCCACATTTGGCCAGGGTGGCAAATTAAGCCTTAACTGTTCACAAACTGAACTCAATACTGAGAGAAGACGTGTTCCCGGCCTGGAAGTGCGGATGCCGCGTCGTCGTATTTATTTTTTCATCGAGCGTCTTTGCCGGTACTACTGCGATCATATCGCTAAGCTGTCGTAAGAAACGCTGACATTGAGTACCAACCTGTCCTTGGTCCCGAGAACACATATAGTCATTGATATTGTAATGCGACACATCAATATGTAATATTGAATCTGCCCTCGTTATCATAGGATGTGGTGAGGAGCGTTTTATCACGTTCCCACACGAAATGTTCGCAGTGGGTCGGTGCGATGAAATTGTTTATATAACAAACTGGAACGGTTTAAAAATAAAACGAACGTGTTTTTATCGGAACAGTTATTTTAACAATGTGCAGTTAAAGTGTAGTTATTGACTGGTCTATTAACAATCAGGTACAGAGGCTAGCTAGAATTACCGCATTTATTTATGTTTTACTTAAACGTATTATGATACAAGTTGTGAATACTTATCTTCTCGATCAGGTCTCCTTATCCATAATTAATAAACGAAATATGCGGCAATAATGAAATGTTTTTTGTCAGACCTACACAGCTTTACTTTCAAGTTATTTTAGTAATATCCAATTGATCTTTAGCTCGAATATCCCTTTGTTTGAAATTAAAGCTTAGAAAAACACCTAATTAAAGGCGATTATTATTTCCATTTGAATACTTCAATATAAAGTTACACCGAACGATAATTGTAATGTTATATGAATTGATAAACTATTAATATCGCTACTTAAACATCGCAGTGAACGTTTAAAAAAGGTTCGTTTATCATTGCAGCGCTATATTGAGTCGTCAGTAACATAACGTGTTTAAGCTATATTATAGTCTAAACTGTAGGTACATTTGATAAGAAGTGTGCACAGTTTGGTGATTACAAATCAATTGTATCACTCGCGTTGGGCGGCGCGTGGCCCGCGCCGCGGCGCCGAGCGCGGCATCAGACGCCGGCGCCGCGACACGTGGCCCGCGCCGCCGTACGGCTTTAATAGCACGAGAACGTGACGCCGTCAAAAGTGTTGCCATATTACAAATAAAGCCCTCAATTACTTCTATCTACGACGGAACACGTCCTCGGCACTGCTATTTTTTGGCACCCAATGCTTCGTTCTTTGATGAAACGCATCGTTGCCTGTTTCGTATAAGACTTCAACATTATAATGACAAAGGGTTGTACAATGATAGTATACTAAAACATCTAGGTATTCTGGTTCGAGGTAAGTATGTACCTACATGGGAACAGATAAAAGCATAGGCACACAATCTTACTTACTGCTTTAAAAAATACTTACCTAAATACATACTTACGCCTGTACCTACAGACCGCGTCAAGAACATGGTTTTAATTTAACCACTGAAGAGTGATAAGCGAGAGTGATTTAGAATTCAGCCTCGCACTTTGGAGATACTTGGGTGAAACCCTGGCGCATATATTTTATACAAAATTGTGTTTTTACCTTACAGTACCTAAATTTCCATAATTATCATCAAGCAGGTAAGCAGATGACAGTGAGACACCTAAGTCGTTTTTAAGAACTCGATACGAATCTAGAACCCTGCGTTACACTGAAAACAAGTCCAAGTTGATTCGTTAGCTGCGTAATAGAAGTTTTATCAAATATACCTTAATATACCTTAAATATACCTTACTCTTTTATTAACATTGTTAAGAAAGGCTTTAGAGTGTTGGGATTCGTGCTGCGAAACTGCAAAGAATTTATTAAACTTTCAACAAAAATAATAATCTACGCTGCGCTAGTACGCAGCGGACTTGAATATTGCAGTGCGCTGTGGAACCTGCATTATGATATATCTGTATATTAAGCGCATTGAACATATCCAAAAAAGGTTTTTAAGGCATTTGACATATAGTTGTAACCTAGGAAAGACACTAACTAGCTATGCTTGCAACATTTCCACCTCCAAGCGCTCTCTAACCGCAGGAGGCTGCTGGACACCGTGTTTCTGTATAAACTGGTCAATGGCCATCTCGATGCAAGTTACCTTTTGTCTCAGATCAATATAGCCGTTCCTAGAAGACTGCCCAGATTTTCGAAACACAAGCCCTTTGTCGAAAAGCTTGCACGATCCAACCTAGGCCACTGTTCTCCCTTAAACAGAATACTTAGAAATTATAACGTCATTCACAACCTTAACGTGGAAGCCCCAAACTACAGACGACACGGATGTGTTTCCTATACTTCGCAGACCTCTCAAACAATAGATATCGTCTCCAATAGCCCGCACATTTTTAAACACTTTATCCGTAGCTCACGAAGCATGTAGATACCTACCTTATCACTTGTCATTTACCACATGGCTAGCTGTTGTTCGTGTACATACCGACTGTAGTTGTGTATAACGTCTCTGTGAGTGCACAATGTATGTGTGTATGTGTTCCTCCTTCGCTTTGTGATTAGTTTTAGGTTAATGTTGATATTTAGTAACTCGGTCATGGCTGTGCACTGCCGTTTGCGCCTGTAACTCAGATGACACTCGCCTTTGAAGCCCTTACATGTATATAAATATTTGTGTGTATTAGTGTACACTTTGTTGGTGCAACGCATACTAGAAATAAATATATAAACAGTTACTTAACTCTACATTTTACAAGAAAAATTGATTATATGTTTTATGTAATGCGAGTATATAAATATCGTTACGTGTGAACCGTCTTAACTCACATTTGTTTCATTGGGGTGGCCAGAGCAGAGCTATACAGTCCTTCTGTCCTGTTCTGTTCTGTCCTTCAGGTCCTTCTGTAGCTAAACTTCGATACAAACGTGAGTCAGCTCAGTTTATTAACATTATACAGCCCAGTTTATTACATACCATTAACGACATAGAAATATGTCTAACAATAATGTTATTTGGCACCCAGTGCGCTTTGCCTGTCCTATGAGCAACCTGACGGTATAATGTAATACCAGCTGAGTACATCGACATTATATTTGCCAGCGTCGAACGATGCAGCTACATTAAAGCTTTCATAGATAAGATGTGTCAAGATGCATGTTTAGCGTTGTGTGAGGGCCGCTGCACGCGCGGCCGCGCGGCGCAGTCCCCGGGCCGTCCGCCGTCGTCCGCCGCCGACGTCGGCATCGTCGTCTCGTTCACCACCAGCAGAGTGCGCGGAGCTACCAGTACTACCAATACTGGACTCTTATGGTATTTATGAAACTTTAATGATATAACAGTTGTCCTGTTCGTATCACACACAATGCTTCACTTTAAAAACCGTTTCTATTGTGCAGTCTGTGCAAGTCTTCTGCACAAATAGATGACACTAAGGTACAGATAATGTACATATTATAGATCTGTATATAGAACAATGGTATAAATGATCTCATTAATGTCGGTCGTTTTTTATAAAAAAAATGGAATGGAAATTACAAAATTGATACGTATACAAAGATTTTCTAAACTATACAATACATACTTATGGGGATTCCTGCAGTATTTGTAATAGTTATTCACTACTCATTATCGCCTTTTATATTTACAGTATTCATACGCTTTCGAGATAAAAAACACACACAAACAAGCCGAGACGAATTTTGAAAACGATATAACTATTAGAACGCTGTTATAACATATTAATTCAAACTGAGCTATTTAACCGATTCCTGCACGGCCAATTGCTCTGCAGTAAACACTACCTACGGGAATCTCTATTATTGTGAATGTTGTATTAATAATTTACTTTTAACGGTGCTCGAAAAGTATCATGTTTCATATTTATCAGATCCTGGGATCACACTCCCCTTCGCGGCATACTGTACATAGCGTCCGTCCGACGAACGCTTCGACGGAACAAAACAACTGCTACAAGTACATAAAACACTCCAAACGCCGGGAGCGCATAATGCCCGTCATTATACATTCATGCGCTTTGTTGCTTACAGTATTTATTTTGAAACACGTCGAGGGGAGAAAACCCTCTTCACGCATGAAAGCTCCCGAAACCGTGTAAAGGGGCGGCGGGCGCGGCGGGGCGGCGTCCGCTGCCCGTTATTGGCGCGGCGCCTCCCCTCCACCGGCCGACCCCGCCCCGATGGAAACTCGCCCCGAGCGCCGCGCGGCCGCTCATTCGGCAGCCGACTGTCGCGCAGGTGAGTCGCGAGTGATCGCAGTGTCGTGCTGAATCGTCGAGCGCGCCACCACCCGAGCCGACCCGCTTCGCGTGGACAGTGATGCTGAGCGGCGCCGCCCTGTAGCCTCGCCGTGGTATGCACGCAATGAGCGACCCGACGGCGCTGGCTGGCATGCTCCCCTTCGACTCCATCGGCCTCTACGAGCAGCCGAAGCCACGGTTCATATTCAAAATGCCGCGAGTGGTTCCCGACCAGAAAAACAGATTCGAAACTGAAGATCTCTTCAAAAGACTGAGCCGCGAAAGTGAGGTTAGTAATTCTTTTCGCACAGAAGTAGATAAAGTTGTTATTAGGTCATTTAAATAATACGGAATACCCAGCAACGAGGATGTCAACATGAGTTCACCGGTACTGATATTAGTGTTAAAATAACAGGAAAATGTGAGGCCCATAACCTTCCACGCAAATACCTACGTTTGTAAACTGCGATACAATACTAAAACATTTCTAAATAAGATGATTCATTTCGCATTTCTGAATGAATCGCTTCGCTTGCTGGGGCCTTTTAAGTAGTCACTTCGTAGTTACGTTGGGGATTTCCAGAGTTAGTTTCCAACACTTGATCACGATTATTTGGTATTACACAATATGTCTGTCTTCTGTATTCCACAATATCGAAAATTATTATTTTTTATCAATGTCTCATAGGGGGATGACTTAAAGTGATTATTATTTATACTTATCACTAATCTGATGCAATTATTACGGAAAACGCTAGTTTCATACAAATAAATCATACTATAGCAACGTGAACTAATTGATTTATGTCGTGTATTAACTTATTACAAACATAAATAAATATAAGACGGTATTGTGTGCGTTAGTCACGATGAACAGTGCTACCACCATTGAGTGAGTTCTTATTTAGCTGTCATGTTCGTATCACGTAAAACGGCACTCCAACTAAGTACATAAAGTGTATACATTTATATGAAAGAAATTATTGAACAACATATTTATGTATATTAATTACATGTTCGCATTAATTACCGTGATCATATATTCACTTGATACAGTCCAATATCCTCTACCTGTTTCATAATGCACCTGTTTGTCTGGGTATAATTATAATGTGTAATATTGTTATTAATGTTTGGCCCACAATGAGTATCAGTTTTGTTGTATTAGATATTTCGCTCAGATTAACATTCAACTAAAATTGTACGCTTACACGGAGATAATTGATCACCCGAGCACGCAATAGGACTCATTCTGGTCTTATACCTATTGATGAGTATACCATCGGGCCGGGCGCCACAAGGGGTCAAGTGCTCGCTGGTGCTAGTGGGGCGGGCGGGACGCGTCCGTCGCGAGAGCCCCGACCGAGCTCCGAGCGTGGCGTGCGCAGGTGCGCTACACCGGCTACCGCGACCGGCCGCCCGAGGAACGCCAGATGCGCTTCACGAGCGGCTGCCGCGAGGGCCACACCGAGATCGCCTTCACCGCCACCGGCACCAACCTGCAGCTCGTGTTCGACCACTCGTCCTACACCAGCCGCGGCTGCGACTTCCAGAAGGAGAACGGAAAGGTACCGGACACACACACACACACACACGCACACTTCCACTGCCAGCGACGCATACCCTGTGTTCAATCTACCCCAGCGTGTACGACATGCAACTGTAGTGCTCCACATATCCACGGGCGACGGTGACCACTGGCCAGCAGGCGGCTAGGAACAAGCATGTTACGCAGATATGCGTTGCGAAAAATATAAATGTTTGCCACCTCGTTTTTCGCTAAATACGGGCTCGTTTAGCGGTGGCCAGAGTTTACTGCAGGGTCGTAGTTGCGCTCTTTATATTAAGCTTAGTAAAAGCTTCAGTACTTAACTTCACGTCAGTAATCCCCGAAGAGGTAGGCAGAGGAATGCAGAACACCCTCATTGCTAACTTACTGGGCGAAGCCGGGGCGGGTCGCACGGTTTATATAAAATACAAATTTTACGGAAACTATTCATCGGTTTCACAAACAATCTGTTTTCACAAACAATCAGTTTAACGTCTTCCTCTTGGCTGTAGCACCGTAGGCGTCGTAGCTCGGGCGGACATTACACAAATGTTACCTATTGTGCATTAACAATCGTTTAATGTTCATGCATGAATGACTAACTTACATGGATATTATAACGGACGATGAAAAGCGCCTATGGATAAAGCTCACCTACATTTCGTTATAACAATAATTGCATGGGATTAATGAAATTAACCCCTATAAAATAACATGACGGTGTTACCTAAGTAATTGAGCTAATAAATCTTTTTTATTCTGTCCAATGATTTTAGTATAAAATTTGAAAGATGACTGCTCTTAATGACACTTTGCTGGTCGCGCGGCGCACGTCGTCCACCTCTCTGCAGTAATGACGCCATCCGTCAGCGGCCGCCCGGGCCGCCGGCGCGCCATCAACGCGGCTCGCTTCCGGCCCGCGGCCTGATAACGAAATGAAGACATAAATTACTTTCGAGCCGTCGTGACAAAACGGCGCCGTAACACCGCGCGCGGCGCGCCGGTCACGCCCGCGTCGCGCGACGGTGCATTAATGAGCCGCGCAATGGCCGCGCACTCACCGAACGGGTTCTAAATTTGAAAATAATTAAGGCGGCATCGCGAAGGAATGCCCGTTAATGGCATTTGCGAAATTAAATAGTTAAATTTGCGTCTTCAATAACGATGTGCTAATTCGTGTTGCAATTCATGTAAATCGGGTCAAACTCGAGTCGACTCGAGCTATGCCTAACCTGAGTTAAGTCGAGTTAGTCAATCAAGTTGACGTACCAGTACATTTTGGCACTTATCACTCCGCGCTGTCGATGGACACAGGTGCCGAGGAAGAACTTGTACTTAACGTATGTACAGAAAAAATACTAATAATGCGATAAAATGAACGTTTTCACTCTGAGAGGAAACTCGTGTCGAACGTCGGGACAAAACGAATCGAGTGTCGACAAAACCAGGAATAACCGAATACCTCACTTCATACGATAACAAACCAGACTACAAAGGGCATATGTGCGACAACCATACAGAGCCGGAGCCCCCGGCGCCGGGACCGCCCGCTGGAGTGCTCTGTGAAGTGGTATATTTATTGACGCTCGGTTCATTGGGCGCGGTACCACACGGCTCGCAGCGCTCCCGCGCCGTCGGCGCAGCGCCGCGGCGGCCGCTCGGGGCGCGACTGTACGCGACTACTACGCGACTGTATGAGCCAACTTACGCTTTATACAATACGCTTTTATAACAAACCAACAAACGACGCGCTAAATAAGGCAATTTGTAAATTCAAGAAATACATTTCGATGTTTCGATTATGTAAAAAAGCCTATTACTCGATTGCATATTACAGGCTAGACACTGACGTTTGGAAATGAGTTGCTGTAGTTTGATGGCCTGAATTTTATTTGTTAAGCGATCACAAATAAACAACCCCACTGAGTGTCTTGTTAGTTCTCCTCAGCTGTGGGCGCGGTCCGAACTAACGTAAACTTATCTGTAATGACGTTTATATGTGATTGCAAATGATATATAAATAAATGATTTTTGACTTTCACTTTGACTTAGACATCGAAGAGGGTAACTAATGCATTTAATGCCCAATGACCGCTACCGACCACACGTAACGATATGTTAAAAATAATAAAAGAGTCAAGTTTCGTAATATTTAATGTCGCGGTTACACAGGCTCGCAGTCTAGTGCGCATTGGGCATATGTTTTAATCCTGTTTGTCCTAATGTTATCTTTATCAACAGATGATAGATGAAAGATTATGCTTCCCGTTATGAAGGAGTTGAGGATAAAGATGACATTAGGACAAGCAAGATTAAATGTATGCGCAGTGCACACTAAACGTCAAGCCAATACTAGGAAGTATATATGAGAAAAAGACACCAGTAGTGTCTGATCCGGGATTTGAATCCAGGACATCCCGGCCGACAATCGCGCTAGCAATCAACACGACGAGGCACTCCCGTTAAACAATAATTACAATATTATTTGATTATTACACCGTCGATATAATTTAATTACTATATCTTAAGTTTCGACGCGATGCACCAAATGTGTTAAACAAAAAGTTTTTTATTTCATTGGATACACACGTGCTGATCCGGAAGTCCTGGGTTTGAAACCCGAGTCAACTACTATTGGATTTGTTTTAATTGGGACTTTTAATAGCATCTCGGAGTCTAGATTGGTGTACCTTGAATGACAATATGCCCCCCCCCCCCCGGCCCACCTCCCATGGCGACGTATAGCGGTACTGGTATACATCTTGTAGAAGTGTCCCGCGCTCTTCTGCTTACGTCTTCGGGAATTGTAAGCGAGACGTTAAATCTCAAAATTCCGAGTTTAACTAACATAATTCAACACAACTATTTTTACCGATGCAACAAATGAATAACAGTGTCCGCGATGCTCACGTCATCGCAAACACCGACACCATGTTTGTGACCTATTTGCTTTCATTCAAAATTTTCATTCTCCGCAACGCGACATTGAGAGAGCACGGTTTTCCCAAAATCGATACGGGAAAACGAGGGAGGACGCCGGGCGCCGCGACGCCCCGCCCCGGCATCATGGCCGCCGGCGCCTCCGGCTCCCTCCCTGCGTCCTGTACCAGCATCGCTGACTGCACATTTAATTGAATTTGTGAAGCTCCACTACCCTGTCCGAGCACGCGTGCGCGAGTCGGGACAATCGCTTCAACAATTACTATTCCCTATACTGTTCTAGTTTGCGACACACGTTAGGTAGGTGCAACACACCACTGTGTTCAATTCAATTGTTAGTGTACAGCGTTCATTCGGCACAGACGACGTCCATTCACGAGATCACGACCGAGAAACTGGAGCGGAAACATTTCTGTTATAAAAGATTGCGACCGAACGCTCATTGATAGTTAAACCTTAAAAAACCTCGAGGGATCGCGGGCCATACGGCGGGCGTTCCGGGAACCAGTTATTATAATAATGACGTGTAAAAACTAAATGGGTCATTATCACTGTAATCGGTTCGGAACAGTGTCTACACAATGAGTCGTGCGTCAAGAGTATGTCGGAACGGAGCAGGCACGCGATGCACTCGGTGCGCCCGCCGTATGGCGTCCGCACGGGCGCGCCTGAACATACGGCTACGGCTTTCGATAAATGACTGCGCGGCCTGCGCTCGTTTCACTTTTAACCGCGACCCGAATTAACTGCAAGCGACTAGTAGACGTTGAAAACGTTGGCACAAACATCGAACACAGTGGCATACGGGAGTAGGCTGATGGTGATAATGAATCGTTGTTACCTACCGGTATTTCATGGAACAATTCAACAACATGATCGTTCATTTTAATTACTCATGTCAATTATTATGTATGTACAATTTTATCATCGCATAAACAGCACTTTAATACTTGAAATCTAGTCTTCTCTCATTCATTCGTTTTACAAATGTCCCGGACGGACGCGGCCGGTGCTGCGTCACGCGACACGTGACGAACGGTCGGAGGGTCCTCCGCTGCGCCGCTGGGCCCGGTGCCCACCGCCGGCGGCGTGGGTTTTTGTGCAACTTTTTGTTTTCTAGGAAGGCGAGCCATTAATAATGCAGTCAAGAGTTTTTCTTTTTGTCGCAGGCCCACATTGTTTCGAGATTCATTATGAACGGCGTGTGCGTCCGCTGGCGGGGCTGGATCGACCTGGAGCGGCTGGACGGCGTCGGCTGCCTCGAGCTGGACGAGGAGCGCGCCGCCATCGAGGACGCCGCGCTGCGCGACCAGATCGAGCGCTACAACCAGCGGCTGCGCGACTTCGAGGACAAGCACCGCGCGTACCGCGAGCACGGCGACGAGCTGCGCGCGCACTCGCACCTGCAGGCGCAGCGCTGCCACCAGGCGCGCCAGCCGCCGCACCTGGCGCACGCCGCGCACGCCCACCCCGCCCACATCAAGCCGCACTCCCAGGGAGCCCTCATATCCTAGGCCGGTGCAGCGCCGGTGACGCCTCACCGCGACCGGTATGTACGCGTACTGACCGCCGCGCCGCCAACTGAAGCCCTACTCTTTAAGTTTACTCAACTCTAGTATAATATGAAAACCTTATAAAATGAACATTACAGTTATAATTTCATTAAACTCTATCAGTACCGCTTTGTTAACTACAGTACCGTGAAGGCTTTGTACAGAGGTGATAATTCACTTCCTCAATCTCCAGAAGACGTATGTGTCACCTGCACATCACACACGCGGGCGTCGAGAGTGTATGGTGGCTATAGAGACGCGACTGCCACCATCGTCATACACTCTACCGGCGACGCCTGCTGCTTCAATTGGTCCTAGTTACGACTAGAAAACTGTGTCGGCTCGTTGCAAAAACAAGCATGCCTACCGCTATTAATGGATAATATTAAAAATTTTAAATATTATTTTATAACTTTGATAAGTTAAGGTACCATTGGTATTATTCATTAACACTCGCTAGCAAATACGTTTCAACAGTTCAATGAGCTTATCCGTTTTCCTGTATCATCCAGAGGCATCTTAACCGACGTCTATTTCAATATTGAAAATATGCTCAAGGATTTGAACTTATTATAACAAAGTAGTAGGAGTGCTGGGCTCTTAGGTTAAGAATTAATAAAAATAATACTTCCACCTGAAAGAGCGGCAGTCCCTTTTGAATATAAGTTCACCACTACTTTGCACTTTGTACTCACAATTGTGTGCGCATTTAAACTCTACCTCGTACTTAGTACCTACATCGTATTAGAATGTGCCAATGTCGAACATCATGTTACTGCCAACAGTGTTTGAGTCATTTTCTAGGAACACCTCCAAACAAAGACGTGGCCAGGGCTCCCTGGTCGCCCGTTGCCACCTTCATCAGCCTGACGCAGCTCAGTGCTGGACGTGGGCCTTCCTTGAGGGGGTTTACCCGTAGTCCTTTATTCTCATTATCTAGAGAAAAATGTTATTCAGTATTAAAATTAGAATTTGTAGACCAACCTGTGCGTTCCATCTCAAATATCTATAACTTTTTTGTTTCTTGACATTTTTAATTGAAATTTTGTGTATATTGCTGAATACATATTCTATAAGATAATTAAAACACTGCTTATTTAAAAACTATTTCTATTTAGTAAAAATATTAGTAATTCTATTATTAAAACTATTCTATTATTAAATAACAAATATTAATATTAAAACTATTCTAAAAATAATCAAACTAATATTAAAACTATTCTAGTATTAAAACTATTAGTATTTCTATTTAGTAAAAGTGTTTGCTTACATTGTGTTTGCTTACAACTGTGCAGTCCCAAGCGCATATTCACCAAACTTTACTGCGTTTACAGAAAATCTCTTGATCAACTCTTCATCGATACCTGTGATTTCTGCTTTGACAGTTGCGTAAAGATTCCCTTGCCGTATTTCCGTCATTGCTGTTTCCAGAACCTTGTCGAGGTGTATCAGTGTGTAAACCGAGCAATTCCCGAAAACCAGTTTGGACGTACTTCTTTTTTTCTTCTTTCATCTTTTTGTTTTCTGGAGTTGATGCAGTCCACTTTTAAAATCCTAAGTTATAAGAAATATGCAGGTTAATTTCCATACACCTTATCCACGCATGTAAGGTAGACAGTCCGTATTTAAACGCATCTTCGTTTTCAATTCTTGCAGTCACTTTTGTTAGATCGTTCATCTGTCCAGGAGTTGCTCCACAAACAGTGCGTGCAGCACTCGACGGAGTCTGTGTTAACACTTGAGCGACTTTCCCGTCGATCATAGTCATGATAAGCTCATTCATGTCTTACTTCTATAATATTACCTCCTATTGCTGCAGGCGTTCGCTTTGAAGCATTCATTAATTTTTGCTTCAAGTTCACTTACAACAGCGATAGTTTTTTCAGGAGTTTCTTTTGATAATTCCGGAGAAATGTGTCTGCAATATCTATCTCTACTAGAGGAATGCATCTGGACACTTTGAGGAACACGCTAAAAACTCGTGTATTTATAGGACCCGAGTTTCAGTAACTTGTGCAAAAGCAATGAGAAAATTATTAAGAACAGTTCTCATACTAATGTTGATTATAATTACCACTATAGGTAAGAACTATGCAACATGTTTTTTATCATATGTGTGGTTAAAATAATTACCGCAAAAAATATCAGGCAAAAAAATTTTGGCCCACATTTTTCATTTAAAACATAATGTAGTTGTAAACTAGAGATTTTGAAAAATGTATAATTTAACTTATATATTTGCTTGAAGAACATAGAAAATATTTTAAGTTGAACTTCTATAATGAGAAGTCTAGTTAATATGAAATTATCAAAGCCTAAAATTTGGGTGTAAGTTTATGTACCTAAAACTTTTTTTTAAATTTGTTTTTACTATTATATCGGATAGCTCTATCGTTTAAGAATGTAAAAGCATCAAAACGGCTTCGGTAACACGACTTTTGTGCCAACCATTTATGACATGGAGTACGCCGGTCCGTCCCGTAGTGCGGCGTAGCAATAGCCGTATACATTACAGTAGTCCAATAAGTGTCGTGTTGTGCAATTCGTATCATTAATGATTCGTATCATTATTTAGGTTAACTTCATCTTGAACAAGTAAACAGTGCTCATATTCCAAATTATTGTTAATTAATGTATAATTTAGAAATCTTTTTATTATAATTTTATTGTAATAAAAGTGTTTTTGTTGTGAAATTGGGTGACGTTATTTAATTTTAAGTTGATTCTATATGTAACGGGAACCGATCTAATGTGATAGTATGTGTAAATAAACCTAACATTACATACCTTATGTCGTTTTTATTCTCACCTGTACCTACCGTAATGTTTTTTTTTTGTGAAATAAACGCACGACTGGCTCCAACATTATGGCTATAATCACTACCGTATCTCGGCATTATAAATCATCAAATAACAAATGTCTAAAGATCCATGATTAATTAGAGAGGTTTATTATCAATACGCAATTTAAATAAAAATATGACGAGTTCATTAAATACTTTCTCGCTGGCGTTAATTACCTACTAAAACAATTCAAACAGACCTATCAACACATTTCACTAGCTCGCCGAGCGCCGTCCGCGCCTCTCTCTCGCACTCGGCTGTCGGCGGCCAGACGCCGTCGCGCCGCCGTCGAGGCACGCGTACGACTCTGTAACCCAACGCGGACTAACCTAGCTTGTAACTGCATTAAACATCTCGTATCGGCCGGTTCAATGTTCGGGTCTCTGCCCACGTAGGACCTACTCGTGAGTGTAAGACAGAACTCAAGGTAAGTACCAAATAATTCAAATAAATTTTACCTACATTTTGCAACTAACCCTAAAGGAAACTATTAGCAAAGTTTTTCTTCGCTTCACAATCACTACTCTGATGACTGGATATCAATCTGTCATGTGTATCTTTTCTTGGGGGACATTTCAGCTGCATAATACCTGTAGCAACAATGGCGAAAAGTGAAAGTTCACATTTCATACGTTTATTAAAGTTATCTCTTAGTCATGTACTGGCTTGTACCTCGAAATCGCTCGACTGTTTAAATAAACACACTAACGCATATACAGTTACGATACTGAGAAATTATTCTCTTCTATCTGCCTCGTCGGTCGTGTTGGTTGCAACTGTTACTGCCGGTCGGGAGGTCCCGGGTTCGATTTCCAGGTCGAACACTACAAAATTTTCTAATTTAGAATTTCTAGCAGTGTTTCGGAGTCTGGATATGTGCCCGATGCATGCACCACCTATTCCATAGTGAGACGTAAACGTAACTGATGAAACGCAGGAGTGTTCTGCACTCCTCTGCCTACCTCTTCGCGGATTAAAGGCGTGAAGTTACGTTACCTATTTTCCTCTATACTAACTTCAACAAATTCGTCTCTCGCGCCTCTACTAAGAGCACTCTTGACCTGGAATTTTTTTTGTGTTTGTTCGATTTTAGCGAGAATATAAGATGTACCGCAGTTAGTAGGGCAATGGTCTAGTCTCAGGTCAAAGCAGCAATCCTCCACGCGTTACAGTGCGAGGGATCGCTGGTCGCCCTGTATATGCCTATACCTCGTACCCACGTACTTACTAAGACTGTTATTTTCGGAACTCAAGTAATTCGTTACCAGTCGCCGCTGACGGACAGCCGGTCGGTTTGACTTTGTGGTCAGGCTCCGTGGCATGTCATCTTAATATAAGTACATCTTCTAAAGTCTCTTAGAAAGAACGTGTCTTTATATGTATATTTCATCTTAATGCATCCTCCATAAACATGTATACCTAGCAATGTGAGGGTGCTTTACACAAGGCTAGTCATCATGGTTTTATATGTGTAGAAATTGGTCTAATAATATACATATATTGAAGAGAATTATTTATACGGTAACGAGTACAACATTATTTGTAAAGATAGAGATATTTATTACTCTGTACGCTTTGCCTATCCCACAAGGACCTAGCAATAATGACATGAGAATAACATATGTTACAGATTTCAAAAGTGAATATCGATGACACCTTATGCGTAACTATTGTCCAAAGTCGGTGTAAAATATTGAAGTGTGTCAATAACAGAGCAATAAAAAGATCAACGAGCGTTAATATTAATTAGCGGCGGACCTCTTCGCGCGTCGCGTAATCCCGGGCCGCGTGAGCGCGCGCGACCCTCCGCCAGCACCTGATGATCCCGGGCTCAGCCGGCGCGCGCTCTCAATTAGCCGGGATCATCCCACACGTGTCCCCGGATTAGGCCTTGAGCTCCTCTACTCTATTCAAATACCTGGCTTAATAATTTTATATTGATTATGTGATACAAACTTGCAATGCTCCCCAAATTACCGGAAAAACGTATAAAATGTATATAACATTTCATAATTTAAATATAATGTCAAATGTTTATTGTTAATGCAAGTTTTATCTATGATTAAGTTACCATCGCTCGCGGCCGGGTTAGTAATGGTGTTTATTGAGTAAGCTCTCGCGATCCTCGCATGAACTATTACGGTCCAAAACTCCTTCAGATACATGAATATAATTAAATTCCGCCATAACTCATCCATGTGGCGCTCGTTGCACGTTGTTTTTATTATAAACAGGCCGTCAATATTGTCGAATGTAGTGATGCGCGTGTTTTACGACCGCCGCTCGGTTCGCAGAAGACGGACGTGAGTTCGAGGAACCGCGCGCTAAGCGCCGCTCGCCGCCCGAGTGCCGCGGCCGGGCCGCCGCGCGCCCGCGTTTGATGTACGCGCTGCAGCTCGGTAACGACGCGCGTCGTATAAACAAACAGCTCCGATTAGCCTTTGTGCCGTCGAATCAAACGTCTCAATAAACGCTCAGTCGACGCGAGCCGTCGTAAATATCTCTTTATGAACGGCCATAAAATAATTCCGAGCTGTCTATCCAGGCAGCTGTCTAGCTGTCGGACGTAAAAAGTCAGTAATCGTTGTCTTGAAATGCGATCCTTCAGAACGTTGTGTTCACTGATCATTCTCAGACACGCATGTATACTTACATGGGTGTAATTATTTACGATTGCTGTGTAACTCTTTAATAAAAAGTTAACGTCCCTATTTTAGGGAGAAATATTTTCGCTTCCATGTTTTTAAATGACATAAGACGATGAAAATCTTTTACATAAATAATTGAAATTCATTAAAGGTGATCTTTGTAATAATTCGAATACAAAGTGAATGATTATTTAAATGATAAACATGCCTGGTGTGATGTTACTAAGCTTCGCAATAAGCTTGCTCATGTTGTATTATCCTGAGTGGTAATTTTAAAAAGACGCAGAAGCACACCTACTGAGGTCCCTCGCCGCTTCGTCTCGACGGCCAGGCATGTTCCGAGGCCGGCGTTGTAACATTTTAACATACAAAACGTATCCCAAAGAACCGATTGTACATAGATGCCATTTGAATTGGATTGAATTTAAAACTTGTATTGGGAATTTAGAAAAATTGGCCTTACATTTTGACTACTTCATTTCTTGTGTATCGCGACAGGCTCACCACCTATTCCATAGTGGGACGTGAACGTAACTGTTAATACGTGGATGTATGGTACATTTCTCTGCCTACCTCTTCGTGGAATACAAGCGTATTGTAGGATGTAACTGGTGAAACGTTTCTCTGCCTATCTCTTCGGGTATTACAGGCGTCATATTGTGATTATTAATATTATATCATCACGCGAGTTCCCTTGTGTGATTGGCATACGACACTGACTGCCTGGTACGTTGATCCCTACAGAGTGTTACCGCAAAATGCACAGACAGCACAATGCGAGGTCCTCTGACGTTCACACTTTAATGTGTATTAGTTCCTTTTGTATTAAAGATGGACTTGGATTATTTCCTTTTACATCACAAATAAATGTACGTTACACAGTTGATTGAAACGTAAGTAGATCGAATAGAGGCTAAGTAATTTATCAGTGAGCGCCTCGCCGGCGTAGGGCTTCTCTAGAAGAGGGACCCGCCCGGGGCGGCCCGGGCCGGCGCGGCGCGCGTGGGGCTTCCTTCCCGCGGACGTCTGGCGGCGTTCTCAGAGCTTACATCGCCTTCCCATCTACATGCCGCTCGTCGCTTGCTCGAGCCGATCGTGCACGGCTCGTGGGATGAACAATCGATTCCCGAAACGATTATCGATGTAAACGAGACCTCAAGTAAGTGCCTCAATATCGATAATGATGTTTATTGTGGGCCGCGCGGCGCGGGAGCCGCCGAGACGCCAGCGGGCGGCGGCCGGGCAGCGAGCGCCGTTCCCACGCCTCGCGCGCCGATTACACAGAATGCCCTTTCGGTGCTTCGCTCCCACACTGACCTGCGCTGTTTTTTGCACAAAAAGAGCAGCCCGATAGATCGCGGCCGTATCGTGTACGCGATCGGGATGCCGTCCTCCGATTTTAGTTCGTTTTTTGCGAACGCCGGTCAGGACGATGTCCTGTGGGCCGGGTACCTGCTCGGACGTGCCGGTCAGCGGGCCGCATGTCACAATAACCCCAGATTACATCTCCTATTCGCATTGCCTGCTTCCGTGTAAATGTGATTCTTATTACGAATATTTATTTCTTTATCAAAACGTTAATCTCATGTTTACTGCTTACTTATTGTTCGTTTTTGCACCAGCACTGTTTGTAAGCTCGTATATTTTCAAATGTAGGTAATTGTTATTCTTTACAATGTGTATTTCCAAGAGACATCTTAAATAAATGACAGTATTTTAAGTAATTTGTTACAATTTCCTATCATTTTAATTCATAAAATAACTCGTATAAATTGGCATTACGATAAAATTAATGCACTCCTGTAAAATGAAACATTTAGAATAATTTATCACGCTAGTAATTACTCATGTTAAACATTACACGACATTGTAACAGATACACAAAAGGGCATCAAGCGGAAACTAATAAACGTAACTATTCATTCGTTAAAACGTAGCAATTATCCGTGTGTCGAGCCCGTTCCCTGGCCAATCGGATGTAATGAGCGAGGGCGGCGTGGCGCGGCGTGGCGCGGCGTGGGGTGGCGTGGGGTGGCGCGGGGTGGCGCGGGGTGGCGCGGGGTGGCGCGGGGTGGCACAGGTGCGCCGCGCGCGCAGCGCCAGCCTCGGCGCGGCGGGCGCCATGTGACGGACACCTAAGGACATGTCCCCAAGCTGACGGGCTCGCCGTCTGCACCGACTGGTAACCGATTACTTGCCTTCGCCTTCCTCCTGACGTGGCGTTATATTTTCATAACGCATGAATGTTTTTACCCCGTAAAAGGATTGTTAAATTCAGGTAAAACATATTCATTTCAGTTAAAACAAGTTTTTTACCTAAATGGATTTCGTTATTCCACTGGTGATAGTGCGGTAATTGCTTTATGTTAGTTCTGGATATTCTAAAAACGACTTTTCTATAAACAAAAAATTTTCTCTTACACACGCGCTTATGGCTTGTCAGGCTGCCTAGTCAACCCGAAATATAATATCCAGGGGCATTATCTCAAAATAGAAATTCTATATGGTGTATGGTCATATATTAAAACGTCACTTCACGCCTGTAATCCCCGAACAGGTAGGCAGAGGAATGCAGAACACTCCCACGTTTCACCAGTTACGTTTACGTCCCACTAGGTAATAGGTGGTGAGCCTATTGCCACGCATCGGGCACATGTCCAGACTCCGAACCACTGCTAGAAATTCTAAATTAGAAAATTTTGTAGTGTTCGACCCGGGACCTCCCGATCGGCACTGGCACATGCAAACAACGCGACCAACATAACGAGGCATATTCAAGATATTTGGCACACAATGCCCGTAAATGACGTGACATGAAGATATATATATATGTATGGATGTATGACATTTCCGTGTTTATTTCCGATTGATATTTACTTTATTATAATCAATTATATACTTGCAAATTTGATCTCAAGTAATTTGACACTAAAATATTAAATTAAGTAATATTGTATAATACTTGGAATTTCCAATAATCGGTCCGAATTTGAATTATTGCCTGGTGTATAATAATATCACCCTCTATTCAATGATGGGACATAAACGTAACTTGTGAAACGTGGAAGCGTACTACTATATTTCTCAGCCTACCCCTTTCGTTTGTTACAGTCATGATATTACTTTATGTATTTTTGTAATATTGTAAACAACTTTGTATTTGATTGAATTTTTATTCCGAGTCCGTGATAGTTTTTTTAAGCTAGCAAAATGTAAATTGCTGCTATCGCCTATTTTACAGGCACAGATCATGTGTCGGTGTATAGTTATTTCTATGAATACGGTATTGTTTCCTCGTAACATAAGATTCGTATCTTAATTTTTCGTACACTACTTTTACTGAAAATATAATGGACATTTATGTAGGCAGAGTTTTAGCCAAATAACCAAAATATAATGATTTTAATAACATATACATATGCCAAATGAAGTTATTTCGAAGCCCTATGATCTTAAAAAAACACCTGACAGTTTGACGTGTCAAATGTGACAGTGACAAATACATTCAAGTTAATGTCATATGTCATATCAGTCTAGGCCAAGAAGTTAACAAGAATAATTAGTTTGTTTCTATTTACGTATGTTTATAAAGTTTGTAGATAATCAATGGTTGAAGAAAAGAATAGTAATGTAAACGAAATGAAGGAACTGTACTCTATATTCCACCAGGAATACATTATAATGGCTGAGTAGTAAGCTATTAATACAATACCTATACTACATTTGTATTATTTTCACAAACTTTCTGTCTTTATTTGGAAACCATTTTCTATTAATGTTTTCGTTTTGCTCACTTGCAATGCTGTCATTTAACGCCGTCAAATCTGTTTTCTTTCCGTTGAATAATTTGATTTTTTTCAGTCGCATGTTGCAAACTGAAAATCTACAAGGGATTTATGTTATACCGTCATACGAAAATTCATTAAGTAAGTATTTTACTTAGCATATAAAAAAATATTGCAATAGCTCCATATTTAACAGAAATTATTTTATTCCCAATCTATTTTTACAGTAAATTATAGTATAATGAAAATAGAATTTGAAATATTAATGGTAAAACGTAGGTACATACTAAGCCTGATGTTAAGTTTAATCATGTAACGACTATGATTTTTCTCACCAAAGTTGTCATCACAGCCTCTCTAAAAATGTATAATGCCTATAATATTTACCCTGATTGAGCAGTATTATTACCAATGTCTTGCATGTTATATTACATAAATTTATATGATAAATTAAATATCTTAAATTTCAGATTAAATAAAAAAAAACTAATTTTAAACATAATACCCCAACAGTAACCCCAACAGGCAAAAGATAGGTAGAGGACTGTAGTATACCCCTTTGTATGCAACCACATTTACATTTGCCACTGCAATTGCTAATTGAGATGTCCCGAGTTCAAATTCTGGAGCACTATGAATTGTTCTGTCATTTATGGATATGTGGTCATTATATGGTAATAGACTCACCACCTATTCCACAGTGGTACACAAATATAATGGATGAAACATGGGTGTGTACAACTCACCTCTGCCTAACTCTTCAGGGATTTCAGGTGTAATGTAATGTTAAAACAGTAATATATAACATATGATGACAAACATCTGTTGCAGTATGGTACGGTGTTATATTTGTGCGATCTGATATTTATGAGGGTGGAGTATTCCGGTTTACATTAACACTGCCTGAAAAATTTCCTGATGACCAAGTACCAGTAAGTTGTATTTATGCGATGTATTACTTAAATCCATATGCCCACCACATCATTATTACCATGGGCTGCTAGGTCACACAAAAATGGACTGACTGTTCAACTAGTGTATGACATATCACCTCATAAGAATAATATGGATAACAATAACCGTTTTAAATTTCAGACATTGACTTTCACATCGCAAGTATACCACCCCGGTGTGGATGCCAGCACTGGAGTCCTGAACTTAAGTGAAGTGTTTCCGCAATGGGATAAAAAACGTAATCATATCTGGCAGATCCTTAAGTACCTTCACTGGATATTTCATAATCTAAACATGAAAGTCCCAAGTAATATGGAGGCATCTGTGAAGTAAGTGACAATTTGGTAGAGTTTTTGATGACAGGAATACTACATATAGTTAGTCCACATAATTATTCTAGCTCACAGAGTACTTGCGTTACCATCAGCCTGTCTACATTCATGGCTGGACATGGGAATGTTCTTACATCAATGTTCCCTAACGGACTAAGACTGGGATCCATACTCAATATGGTGGCAACTCGTCTGATCAAACATTGAGTTAGTCATCTTTCAGTTCACCCTAGATTCGGCTTGATGTCTATTGGCGGTTGTGTATACCGAACATGTTGTTCTTTACCATTGGGACCATATTTGCTGAGTGACTGTCTCTGTCAAGTGCTTGCAGGTGTGACTTGGTTGACAAGCTCTGGACTAGGTAGTGTCGATATCAACCCTTTATCGTTCCACTGTTGGAACATGGGTCTCCTCTCAGAATGAGTGTTAAGGCCGTAGTCTGCC